>APFE031123105.1:175162-185529 GCA_000404065.3 Pinus taeda
CAAGATCTTACAAGATTTTATAATTTGGTGAAAGATTCTCCATCATTGTACAAGATAATATAATCTGGTGAGAGATTCACCAAAAAAAATTGTATATACATATTATATTATTGATAAAATTGCCTCCCATTTTTCTTATGTACCATGGGGATTAGCCCATTTATTTTACATATAAATTTAGGGTGGTTCTTAAAATTTTCCCTGGTAATTATGTAAGATTGAAGAAACTAGGTTGAAGGCAAAGAGCAATGGTGGATCAAATGAACAAGTTCAAGCATATACTACCATGGCTAGGAGAAAAGGAAAGTTTTGAAAATTTGGTCCTAAAAAAAAAATAAGATCGATATGTCAAAGATGCAATGCTATGAATGTAATGAATATGGGCATTTTAAAAGGAATTATTTGAACATCAAGAAGAACAACAAGAAGAGAAAGGAAAGAAATGAAGCCCATGTTACTGCAGAAGTGGAAGAATGAGAAAAGAGGAAACCAAAGAAGGAGGAAGTGAAAAATATCTACTATGACTGAGATAATCTCCTTCACTTAGTTCTTTTCAAGTTTATAGAAGATAGTAGTTATGATAAAAAAGAATCACTAGAATGATAGAATGCACTAGAGAAGAAATAGAGATGGCATCATCATAGAGGCATGGAAGGATAGTTGAAGTAGAAAGCCTACATAGTTGTAGTAGTGATTATGATAGAAAGGAAGTAGCTCATGGTATCTTCATTGAATTCATGAAAAGACAACCGAAGTAGATATGGTTGGAGGAAAGTCATCTAGCAAGCTAGAAGATAAAGAGATCATCACACATCATCATTAAGAAGAGGCATTTGCAAAATGAGGATAAAAAAAATTCTCCATTGGAATCTTCATTAGAAGATTCACTTAGAAAAAGTGTCTCACAGATAGTCTATACTCCACATTGTTTGTGATCCATTGGTTACGAAGGATGACGGTATGATGAAAAATCTATGAAGCATGTCAAGTTGGTTGAAGAACTGTCATCTTCAAGGAAGCTACCGAAAGGAAGTCTAGATGACCAAAAGAAGGAAGAGGTATGTATAAATATGCTAGTAGATAGATAATGGCATGTCATCATATGGTTGCAGATGGTATGGGTTAAAATGCTCTATCACATAAGCATTATGAAAGACCAATAATCTCTTCCATTAGAATGATGCATGACGGTCTGTAGACAATGTGCCTTGAACTTTTCTACATATTAATAAGATGAAACCAACATAATATGTCCTCATATGGAATATGAGGTGGTTAATAATCATGGTTCCTATGTTGAAAGAACCATGTAAAGAGGATCCTAAGGAAAGAAATATATGAAGAAATGAAGAAGTGTCCGCGAAAGATGCAACTATAGTCACGTAAGATAAGATAAGTGATCAACATCCAATAACTAGAAGAAATAACTATAATATCTCCATGGAGAAGGTATAAAGATGGATAAATTATGAAAAGGAAGACCATTGATATTGAATGTCTTGGAGATGGAGTCACTCATGTGTAGGATGTTGATGCATAAAGTTGATGTCATGACGAAAGGCCATCATAAAAAAGTAATTTTGATTTGATTTCCATTTTATGTTTGAAATCATTTAGTTGGGTTGAAATAGTGCTACCAAGAGAGAGTTGTAGATGTCACCTACAACTAGTATCATGTGATTGGATGGAAGATCCTGAAAGAAACGTGACTTGGAAGAGGTAGTTGTATGAAGAAAAGCGAGATGTGGACTAGAAGATAACTTTCCAATGAAGAGAATGATGACATGACTATTGGTTCAACCCGATGACTCATTGAATGAAAGTGATGGATGGTCAATGCCCTACGAAGAAGATCTAGAACATTAAGGCTCCATGATGAAGAAGTTGAAGTTCATGACTTTGAAATGTGGATCCCTACAAGTAGCCAATAATATCATAATATCCATCAAAGAGTAGAGAGTTGTTGTTGGAAACAAGTCCCTAGTTAAGTGTGAGCTTGGACAAGTTCCTAGTTAAGAGGAAGCTTGAGTATATTCCTTTTTATAGGAATGAGTATATCCTCCCAGCTAGTTGAGAGGGAGAGATAAACACATCATTCTTGTCTTCATATTATGAAGAAAGAATGAAGGATAGGCTAAGCATTTGAGATTGTCTGATATTCTTTAAGGATGTAATGCCAAGGTTATAATTCGCATGTACAAGCTTGCTCTATGCATCTTTGAATATGGTTGCAATATTATAATGACGTCTCATCCTTTTTCCAAGCAAGGTCTTCATATTCAACTATGGCATCCTAAAAGGCTAATGTAC
This sequence comes from Pinus taeda, assembly GCA_000404065.3. Taxonomy (NCBI): domain Eukaryota; kingdom Viridiplantae; phylum Streptophyta; class Pinopsida; order Pinales; family Pinaceae; genus Pinus; species Pinus taeda. The sequence continues at coordinate 177,473 of APFE031123105.1, forward strand.
ATACTCCAATAGATGGACTCCTTGGGTTTCATTTATAATATCATTCCTTGGGGCTTGAAATGAAATCATAAGAAGTCTAAGAATTACCTTACGGTTTAATGTGGATAAAAAAAAACTATTGTGTAGATTCAAATCTTGAAAAAAAATTATTTCTTTGAAATTATAGCTTCTTACACTTATATAAATGGCTAGAGACTTTTGCAACAAGCCACCAATTCAAAACACAATTTCCCTATATATATTTCTGCAACAAAAACATATTTCTTAATTAAACATTTAACAAAAATGGAAAAGCATATGAAAAAAAGCATGCATATGTAGTTTTGCTACAAAACTCTAGCTACTTTATGTAAATTGCAGCAAAAAAAATACATTAATAATAATCTGAATATTCAGCAAAACATAAACATAAAATGGTTAAAATCTCTTTATTTTTATTGCAAAATTTCTACATATATTACACTTCTCAATATTTACTATCAAACACAACCCTAAATAAAAAAATATAAAACACCATCATCCTTCATTAAACATTACTATAAATTAAAAAATAAATAATAATAAAAGAATCTACAATTCTACATCTTCACCATTAACCGACATGTTCTCCGATCCACATATTTAGTAGACATGGATGTAAATTAAGCATATGACTTTTTAAAAAATAATTTTCTATTCTGCAATCTTGATCCTAGAATTAACATGAAAGTCCTAAATAAGATTGGCATAAAATCCAAAACAACTTATACCCTATTTACAAATTTCAATATGTAAAAATCAATATTTTCAATATCATGTTCTTCATCAATTGAAAATTTGACCAAATCCAAAGATATTTTGCACACAGAACTACAACATGTTGGAGTTTTCTCCTTATTAATACCGCATGTTATACCATGGGAAAGGAATACCGTACAGATCTTCTTATTAATACCACATATTACGATAGGAATGCATTGGGATTCAAATTCCATTTATAGAGGAGTAAATATCAAATATTTCAGCCGATGTGGAGTCTCATGAGACAACGTTGTTATCACATCACTTTCTAGTTAGTATATACCAAAAATGTATATTGCGTATATTTGTAGACATGTATTTTATAATAATATGAGAATATTTTTTATTATATATATAATTTAATAAATAAAATTAAGGTGTTTTAAACAGTATTTTTTTTAAATTTATTGTTGGTGTGGATTTGTAATTTTTTTAGCTTTACATAAATCAAGTAGCTAATAAATTAAATACACATAAATATTTTATAATTATATACTTTTACTGAGAATTATTTATAAAAAAACAATATAATTAATAAATGAGGTAATTATGATAATATAATTTATAATAATATTATAATTTTTATTATTTAAAATATATTTTTAAATGCATAATACAACATTTGAAAACCAAAAATTATAAAATATTCAAAGTTTATAAATTAAAAAACTTAAAATAAACGATAAGCAAATTCGTTGCTATTTTATTTTAATTGTGGTCACACTTCCAAATTATTGTGTATGTTAAATATATTTAACAAGTGATGTGGAACATTTACATATGGCTCAACAGTCCAGTTCATTGCTCACACTCACAGACGTGGTGCGTGGGATTAGGTTGGATAAACATGGAATTATATTTGAGACTTGAGTTTGGGTATATAGAAACCAAAATTTAAAGAAGAGAAGATTAAAACAGAATCATTTGGAGATTATGTATTGAATGAATTTATTAGACCGATACTAATTGACTTATGGGCAGTTTAGTTCCATACAATCACGAATTCAAATTTATGGGAAAGATTTATAGACCAGTTGAAACTCTCACCTTTTACTGACTTAATTCTAATGAGATAACGTTTCTCATTAACACAATTTTTAACGTTGGGAAAATATTGAGAAATTATTTGAAAGTTTTGACAAATATTAAGTATTATGTTGTAAGTTAAGAATCAGCTTATTACTTGATAGATATTAAATATCATATAACAAAGTCAATAATTAGCTCATTAATTTTACATTTTATCTAGAAATAAAATAATATTTAATAAACAACATCAAAATAAAATAAACTAATAATTAGTTTCCTACACAATTCTTAATATTTACTCGGACTTTTACCTCTCGCTTATAAATTTTAATGAAATAACACAATGAAAAACTATTTCAAAATGTCACTGAAACAATTCTACACCATTCTAATTCTAATGCCATGACAAGGCAACACTCACAGTCACAACCAATTTGAAACTCTCAAGGAAGAAGTGTGTTGTCCTTCCTATATTCTTGAACAGATAACGGCTTACCTCGCGTGTCCGGTGGAGCCTTGTCCAAAGGTTTGGAAGCCTCTCCGAACCGTCGAGCTAGGGGTTTTCTGGACCGTAATCAATTATATGCTCCAAGAATTTAGTAACCTGGGGTAAGTCTTTTGTTCATTGCTCGAAGAATTTTATCTAGCAAATATCTAGTATCATGCATTCAGTTAATGAGTGATAATTAACTGAGTGTTTTTAACTTATTTTATCTATGGAATATCATTTTATTCTTATTTATCTAAATGACTTAATATTTGCCAGCAGTGCGTTTACTATAGTCCTCCGCCTTTCAGAATAATAACTCTGCGGCTAAAACGGGAAAGAAAAGGCAACACATTCACTATAATTTGTCAGCCTTTCAGACGAATAAGTCTGAAATCAAACATACTTACTTTCGAGCCTTTCAGAATAATAAGTCTGAAATCAAACATATTACTTTGAAACGTTAAATTTCACATCTAGGAAAGAGTACCGCTAAGATTATTAACGTGAAAGAGAAGTCAGAAATATCTTTAACCTAAACCAAACCTGGATAAAGAAATCTTGCAAAAGAAAAAAGAAAAAAAAGGATGTAGTGAGGTTGTGTAATGAAGATTCAAGTTTCAGACCAAGGAAAAAGAAGTGGGAAATATCATTCATGTGAACCAAATAGAGATATGTAAGAAAATGTGTAAATAAGTGAACATGGAGTGATGAGGTTCTCAATATAATGAAAATTGAGAAATATCATTAATGTCAATCAATCAAATCGGACTATATAAGAAAACTTAAAATAAACAAACATGGAGTGCTCAGCGAAACTTCAAAGTTCAAACCCAGGAAAGAGAAGCGAGAAATATCATTAATATGAAGGAAATCGATATTTATAAGAAACCTTGCAAATAAACGAACATGGACTGCTGAGCTTCTTAATAATTGGTTATGCACAATGTAACTAACTAGAATTATAAATACTTTTCAATAATGAGCCTTGCACAATGTAACTAACTAAAATATAAATAGCTGTCAATCTGCTCAATACTGATTTTAGAGAACCTATTATTTATATTTTAATTATAACTACGTTTTAATTTGCTCATATATAAAAAATAAAACATGAATATTAAATCACCTAAACCACAAAATAGCTTTCAATCAGAACTCTCATTATTTTGTACAAATGATCATTGAAAATATGTCAATTCATGTATTTCACAAATTGATTTAAGTCAAGGATGGTATGCATTGTTGTCATATAATTTTTGTTATCAAAAACCATTCAAAACATCAACCTCGTCTACTCACCTGCAAAATTGCAAAAACTGTAATTAATACACTAGTTCGAATCTAATCAATAATGTAAGTCTAATGGGCAGCTCAATTGGTAACCAAATAAAGAATAATAATCTAAATTTACTGGAGTAACTTGATGGTCGCCATATTATAAAGTGTAAATTGTGAAATGCAAAGTTCATATGCAACATAACTCTTTACCAGAACCAATTAACAAGGCAGAAGCCGCAGAACAAAGCAAAACCACTTGCAGAAAAAAATCAGGAGCTATCTCTGGACCTCCTGGGAAACCAGCAAGTGAGTTCTCTCTTTATATCGAAAGTGGAAGTTCTCTCCCTCTGGTCATCACTCTTCCAAAGATGATATCAGGGAGAATCTTCCTCTTCTGCCACTGATAGATGGCTTCCGATATATCCCTCTCATCCTAACTCAAATTTCACTAATCAAGCCATACTATGCAGAGGTTGGATTTACAGGTGACCACTATAGCACATAAAATAAATCCCACTGAAAATAAACAATACCAAATGGAATTTAATCTGTCTCTCTGAAGAATATATAGAATACTGGAATACTCACAAAAACGAAGGCCATACAGCGAAGGCTGAATATGTTGACAGGAGTATAGGGAGCACATACAACTCAAACACAGAGTCTCTGCATGTGAGTGCATGTGCTCTCTATCTCCTGTCAGCGACATCAACGCCTTCTTCTGCTGTCCCAGTCCACCATTTAGGTTCTCCAGTTCACTGAGAGGTCAATTTGGCTCCTGAAAAAGAAAACAGAAGAACACAGTTAAGATGAGACTCTGCAAATTTATGCATCTACACAACCACAGAGAGAATAATAATGTGATTGCCACATGCAGAGGTCAAGAGCTGCTTATGCAACTCTGGCCGTTGTATGAGCAATAAGCACATAACCTCTCTATATATGGAAGGTGGGCGCGCTTTGTGGATTCTCCTCCTCTCCAACGGAGATTTTTCTTCTGCTGCTACTGCTGTGGCTGCCGACATAACCCTCCTTTCCCAACACAAGTTAACATGGTTAAAATTTTACTGATCAACTAAGTTAACAAGGTTAAGTTTTTAGTATTCAACTCCTAATTTGTATAGAGTTTTCTATTTTAAGTTCGCTAACCAGATAAAATAAAATAAGGAACCCGAAAAACACCCACTACCTTCTAAGTTGAAACAGTTTTAAAATTTAATTCAATATTTGGAAAGACATGAACAATCAATTATGTAGGCAGACTCAGAGTGCTACTACTCTTTGTCAAACAGTACAAGCATGAATTATGTAGGCACACTCAGAGTGTTCCCACCCGTTGTACTTCTCAGGCAGTAATTCAAACAGTAAAATCATAAAATATAGAACATGAACAATCAATCATGTAGGCACACTCAGAGTGTTCCCACCCCTTGTTCTTCTCAGGCGGTAATTCAAACAGTAAAAGCATAAAAAAATAGGACATGAACAACCAATTATGTAGGCACACACAGAGTGCTATTCCTCCTTGTCAAACCGTACAAGCATGAATTATGTAGGCACACTCAAAGTGTTCGCACCCCTTGTTCTTCTCAATCAGTAACTCAAACAGTAAAAGCATGAAAAGCAAACAACATATGTGAAACATTAGTTTTTACATGCTCACTGTCAATAGTAGCCTGAAGAGTTAATATTGACCGTTAATATTAGTGGAATTAGTAATGAAGTATAAAAAGTAAGTATTGATTTGCAGACTGTAGATACTAATTGACTGTCAACACTAGTATATGAATTATGAAGTAATATTGAAGTATAAAGAGTTAATATTGATTTGAGGATTGTAGATATAGTTTGAAGAATGATTAAAAACATACTAATGCGGTTAAGTATTTTTAAATTAATATGGAAGAGAGTTTGTAATGTTTTATTATGTTAAAGTATTTAAATATTTTGACAAAAATTAAAACTAAAATTAAGATTAAAATCAATTAATAATTAAATAAAATTGAAATGAAATATTCAGTTTATTTTTGTTGGTTTCTAATACACTTTTTTCAATCTTATTCCCATATATATTTATATATATTTATAGAGCTTAGATACATTTTTATTTTGAATCTACCAAATGTTGAAAGAGATTAAATCTCTTTTAATTTTAAAAGAGGTTTGCACTTTAAAAAATTTGGTCCACTTGATAGATTTGGAATTAAGATAGATTTAAACATAAACTTAGGGTAAATAATACTATATATAAGAATAATGGTTTTGGCATAGTTTATTGAGTAGAAGTGTCTTATAAAGTGTGATATAACCTCATTCACATAATTAGAAAACAATATCTATAATGTAAGATTTTTATTCCGAAGTAACCTAACTCATATATATATATATATATATAATATATATATAGTATATATATATTATATAAATTCCAAAATTTATCAATAAGAGTTATGGTTTTGAGATAGTTATGGTTTTGAGATAGTTTATTGAGTAATGTTGTCTTGAAAAATGTTATACAACCTAATTTACACAATTTAAAAAACAATATATATAATACAAGATTTTACTTGAAGAAGTCATGAAATATTACTCAAACTGATTTACATAATTAAAATATATATGAGATACAACCCAACAATTCACTTTAAAAAATTATATTATGAATTATTATATAAACTAAAAGATTCAAAATTTAAACTCACTAGCAAACTTTTAAACCATAGGTAGACCATTTATAATTTCACCTAAAAATATCACCTAAATACAAACCAGTTCCAATTCCAATTGCTAATTAGTTTCATCACCAAGTTTATATATATATAAAAGAGAGATAAAAGCGACCATGGAGTCTTAGCTTTTGGCATTTAGTCATGTCATCTTCGTTGAACCATAGCCGCCTCGCAGTGAAGCCGCCGGAGTAGAAACAAAGGGAATAATATCATCTCTGTTGAACCATAGACTTTGTGATTGTGAGTGGAGGCATCGCAGCCTCGAAGTGGAGCCGCCGTTGTAGAAAAAAGGGAATAATAATTACCATAATCAGACAAAAAAAGCGGCCGCGCCCCGAGATGAGTGGAGTGGAATAGCGCTTTGTAGTGCCATATCGTATCTTTGGAGTAACACGTGGCATCACCCCAGAATACAGAACTATAATCATTGCAAAGTCCATTATGTAGTAGTCTAGGTGCCGTGCGTGAACTTTTTCATTCCATTGAACGGCTGGATACGTGAGATCTTTTGTGGCTTTGCACCAAGAAAAAGTGAGCCCCCCCTGTACCAAATGATACATCTTCTACCTGCTCCACCTTTTGTAGGATCAAAGTCGTATACATCTTCTACCTGCTGCACCTTTTGTAGGATCAAAGTCGTAATTGTAAGATTCCCAAACTTCTTTTTTCCCACATATAGATAGTAGGTATAGCAGTGTTGTAACTGGTCTAACTATTTTCTAGTAGGTAGGTAGGTATATATATATATATACTTTGTTAGTAATTTTTTAGAAAATAAAAATCTAAATTCTAAAACAATTAGATAAAACTATATTATCTATTCTATAAAAAAAAAAATCCAAAACATAAAGTAATTAGATAAAATTGTAGAAACATAGATGCAAAATATCCAGCATAAGATAAAACATAATTTATGTCTAGAGTATGGTACAAATTCATTAATTTATTTTAATGGCTTTTAAAAATTTATAATTATACTCGAGAAAAAGTTAAAACTCCATAAGGTGAAAGTTTTATTTTTTAATTAATATTTTAGTTAATTGGAGGGGATTAGATTATTTAATAAAATTAATAGGAAAAAAAAAAAAAAAAAATTATAAAACTAAAAATTATTTATAAAAATTACAACGCTGTGGAATATAATAAAAATAAATAAATAATAAAAATAAATATTGTTATAAAAACCAAAATTTATATTAAAAAAACACAATATTTAAATATTCAATATTCATGTTCTATAATTAGGGTAAAGATGTTCTATAATATAGAGTGTATTTTATATGATATTTTTGGCATTGTTTATTATTAATTGAATGATCAAATTTAGGATTACAATGTTTATTTTTTTAATGAGAATTTTTTTTTTTAATTTAGATTTAATTTGGATAAAATTTAGATTATCTATTAAAAAAAAATCTTAAGAAACAAAAGTTATAAAAATAGAGTGTATTGATATTGTATGATATAGTGTATAGTTTAATGAAGTGACTTTTTGCCTTTTTTGCTAGAATGAATTACGAGTGAGATCAGAATATTTTGCCCTTAAAAAATTGTATTTTTTAATGTAGAAATTGATAAAACATTCTTAAAAACTATTAATACACTTAAATTTTGCATATTTAACAATTTAAAACTATAATTGTCCAAATAACCAAAAAAAACACATTAAACTACTATATAATGTAAATACCAACAATTGACTTTTAACAATTAATCATTACAATGTTTAGTGATCCAGAAAATGCTTTTTT
>APFE031123105.1:197359-226521 GCA_000404065.3 Pinus taeda
GCCCTTTATCTTAGATTCCATGCCATTTATCTTAGCTTCTGTTAGCTTTTGTGAGAGTGACATTTGTTGCACTTGGTCTTGTAATTTTGATATATCATGTAGCATTTATTCCTATTCTTCATGAGTCATGCTACTGCTTTCAGGTTGCTCACTAGGTGTTTGCATTTTCTTTCCTCGGGGCTTCAATTACAAATACTAATGCTTTACTATGCCTTTTTAATTCTTCAAAATAAATTTTCAAACCAATCTTAAGCAAAAATTTAAAAGAATCTACACACCTTTTTTCACTTTGTAGGAGCTCGACATTGCCTCTGATGTATCTCTGTACTTGATCATCCAGTTCTAAAATTGTGACCTATAGTAGCCCTCTGTGTCCTCTTTCCAATGCCACCAGTCTGATCCAAATTGGATTCTCCAAGGACAAGTTATGTGAAATCTCCCACAGTGACCTGATTATAGACTATTTCAATAGAGTGAACTTGTACGATGTGCCATGAGTCATTGTTTCGACTATTGGCTCTGAAAAATATATACAAGAAACTATTGTTCATCCTCTTTCTTTACCTTCTTATGAAATTTCAATCTCATGCTCAAAGAGAAATTCATGACGATTTTCCCCAAGTCACCTATTTGAAATGTAATTCAGGAGTCTGCAAAAAGACCAAGTTCCTCAGATCATATCTCCGCAAATATAGCGCGAAAAGCTCTGAAATTCAGACCCGAGGTTCAGCGTGATTTCTTCTCAAATGGGATTTTGTTTTAGCTTCTGAAACGTCGCAGAAAAAAATTTATAGCAACAATTCCACGATGACCTATTTGGAGGAGCGAAACCCTAGAATCCAAACCTCTGATACCAAATGTTATGAAACCAGCTCAAGAAAAGATAGAAATGATAGATCAACACCTTAGAATTTAGCCTCTTCGAGGGGGCAACCTCCTTTACATTACATAAATGAACAATTCTTGGATGATTGAAATGGCAAAACCTCCTTTCTATATGTAAGAGTCTAAGGAGTCACAATATAACCCAGTCGACCTAACAATAATAATATAAAGCCACAAAAATAACAATAGAGGGATTTTATGGCGCACAGTAATAACAATATGGGGATACTAGGAGCACAACAATATTAATAAGGGGTACAACTACAATAGTAATGGGGTAATCACTAGTATTATAGGGACCCAACATCACAACTTGTAGATCAAATGAAGAAAACACCAACTTAATTCAAATAGAATAGTGAGATCACTGTGACCATAACACATAACTGAACTCATAATACTACATCAACATACAAAATCAATTGCAACCTTGATCATTCATATGCCAACATGCATATGCCACTTCACTTCAGGAAACTCGTGTGTATATGTGCTTTTTTATAGAGCAACGTGCGTACATATCTCAATCTATTAAAAACTTGTGATTTTGAATCAGACACAGAATTGACGAGAGTTATTATGAAATATTATGTTAGCTTACAGAACCCTCATACAGTTCGCTGCATCAATAATCTTTCCAACCAATCAACAAGTAACAAAATTCAACTTCATCACTCAATCAAATCTACTTCAGACATTATCACTCAAACTAGATCAATATGAGGAAATCATTGACAGGCATAAGAGATACAACAACACAGATCAGGTTGATCTGTCATTTATGAACATAAAACCTTACTTTATGTATGTGACTTTGAAGAAACAAACCCACATGTATACGCGACTTAACCGAGACCAACCTTCGTATAGATCTACAAATTTCGACCTAAAATTGCGCATCTCTTCAGAACTTCAGAAAGACCCAGATCATAATATTTAGGGATAAAAACATGCTTCAAGACTTATATCTAGTCAATCCACAAGAAAATAATACAATGGAAATTCATTTCAAATCTCATGATCCTGATCCATCATTGTATTCATCAGTCTATAATTACTTCAGATCTATGTGTCAACTATGGCCCTTACAATGCAAATATACTCTAGATTGAAGTATTCACGAAAAACCCTTTCACATGCAAAATTAGCACTTTGATCTTCACCTCTATATATAGTTAGAGCCTTAGCCAATACCATGAGTCAAAACTACACTAGTGATGGTGGTAATCTTGGACAGGATCAAATAACTATTATTGCGATCAATATTGTAGGCTAATACCATGGTAAGGACCCTTCGTATTATTAAATTAGTGCGCCAGCATGTACGTGAATTTGCTTCTTTGTACCTCCATGTATACACCAGTTGGCCTTGATGAAACTTCATATAGATCTTCAAATATTCACCTTTATCAAACTTTTGATTCTGATCTGTAAACCTTTATTCCATCATTCTGTTATTCTATTCCATCAGTCTATCACCTCTGAACTAACATGTGGATTCATCTAGTTACAATATACTTGTCCTTTTACAAGTGTGTTTCCATCAAGGACAATACACACATTATAATGCCAACAATCTCCCTCTTTGGACTTGATGGCAACCATGTTGGTGTTGATCATCTCAACTTGTAGAAACTTGTTAGATACATCAAATAATGATTATTCAAACACCAAGATATAATGCCCCTTTGACATTAAGGGCAAAGGTCGGACCAAAGCTCGCCATTGGATCTGAATTGAACTATATTGTCCATGCTACTCTTGAGCAAATGCTGAATCTTCAAAACATGACTCTATAACTCAAGTGAGTATGACCTTCCTATCACCAAGGACTCATACTTGCATCAATCACCCAACCAAGTGGGGATACATATTTAACTTAACCACCCAACCAAGTGGGATTATATTTTTTCCACTACCACCCAAGCAAGTGGGATTACATATTTGACATGACCTCAAAAGTCCATACATCACTGAATATGAAAATTATTACATCATAGGTCTCCATATTAGTTCTGATTGAAAGCTATTTTATGGTTTAGGTGATTCAATATTCATGTTTTATTTTTGATATATGAGCAAATTGAAACCTCGTTATAATTAAAATATAAATAGTAGGTTCTCTAAAATGAGGATTGAGCAGATTGACAGCTATTTAGATTTCAGTTAGTTACATTATGCAAGGCTCGTTATTGAAAAGTATTTATAATTCTAGTTAGTTACATTGTGCATAACCAATAATTAAGAACCTCAGCAATCCATGTTCGTTTATTTGCAAGGTTTCCTATGAATCTTGATTTCCTTCATATTAATGATATTTCTCGCTTCTCTTTCCTGGGTTTGAACTTTGAAGTTTCGCTCAACACTCCATGTTTGTTTATTTTAAATTATAGTCTGATTTTATTTATGGACATTAATAATATTTCTCAATTTTCATTATATTGAGAACCTCATCACTCCATGTTCACTTATTTACACATTTTCTTACATGTCTCTATTTGGTTCACATGACTGATATTTCCCACTTCTTTTTCCTTGGTGTGAAACTTGAATCTTCATTTACACAACCTCACTACATGCTTTTTTCTTTTTTCTTTGTGCAAGATTTATTTATCCAGGTTTGGTTTAGGTTAAAGATATTTCTGACTTCTCTATTTCACGTTAATGATCTTGTTGGTACTCTTTCCTAGATTTGAAATTTAATGTTCCGAAGCAATATGTTTGATTTCAGATTTATTTGTATGAATGGCTGACAATTATAATGAATGCGTTGTTTTTTATTTCATGTTTTAACCAAATACTTATTAGTCTGAAAGGTTAAGGACTATAGTAAACACGTTGCTGGGAAATATTAAACCATTTACATGAATAAGAATAAAATGATATTCAATAGATAAAATAAGTTTTCATAGATAGGTGTTCTGAGCACGTTAGCCACCTGGGCTTTAAGGATTTCTGATAAAGACCACCTTTCAAAAGAAAAATCCCATCTCCCTAATGCTTTTATCCAGAATGGTTATAGTAGGCAGCAAGGTGTTAAAGCTTTCCTCAAAGCTGGTAAGGGTCCTAAGGTTAAGACTGACACATTTGATCGACATTTAGGAGTTCACCTCCCCTTCATCCAAGGGATGACAGACAAGATTGCGAGAATCATGTAGAAACATAATGTTCCCTCAACCTTTAGACCCCTCAACACCATTAGAAGCTCCCTAAAGTTAGTTAAAGACCATGTGAACCCTATGGATTTGAAAGGTGTTTATGTCATCCCATGTTCGTGTGGGACCTCATACATTGGAGAAACAGGTTGATCTATTAACCAAAGGATTAAATAGCATGCTTCTGATATCAAACATGGGAGGACCAAATCCTCGGCTTTAGAGGAACATGCGGTGAAGACCAAGTATCACATATGCATTGACGATGCCAAGGTCGTCACAAGAATTTCTCAATTTCATCGCCGCAAGTTTAGGGAAGCCATTGAAATTGAGCAGTCCTCTAATAACATTAATAGGGATGACGGCTGCAAGATTAGTAGCTGTTGGATTCCTGACCTCTCCTCTTAGTCTTTCTCCTTTTTTGTTTTCCTTACAGAGGACTCCCCCTCTTTTTATTTATTGTTTTTAAGTAATATTATGTATTTGTGATCAATTTAATTTATTACAATTAACACTATATATAATATATATATATATATAATATATATATATATATTATATATATATTATATATATATTATATATATTATTTATTTATTTATTTATTATTATTATTTATTTATTTATTTATTTATTTATTTATTTAAAAAAAATTTAACACCCTCCTTTTATATTTTTAATAATTTTCATTGTACTATTATTTATTTATCGCCCTTTTATGATTATTTTTTTGTTTGTTTTTTTTTAAGAACTCCCTCAGTTGTGATTTTATATATTTATTATTATTTATTTTATATTTTATTTAGTTAGCTATTTATATATTGTGGTTTATTTTACTCATTTTTCTAATCGGATAATAAATAATAAATACATTAATAAATAAAGATTGAATAAGTTAACTAATATATTAAGTAATTATTATTTATTAATTAGTTAAGCAATTTAGAGTATATAGCCATTTGGATTACTTCGCTTCCCGACCAAATGTAGTCATTTTCCTGTAACCATTAGGTTGACCTACCTTCTTATTTAACCTTCCTCTGAGATCTGTCTCTTCATCTTGTCCTGAAGATGAACCACACTGGATAGTTCGAAACATGTCAGCCTAATACTCTCTATGTGATTTTTTCCGAAAATTTTCATGAATTAACAAGATGAAGGATTGTTCTATTCACCACCTCGGTTTGTCCATCTGTTTGCGAATGAAAGTTTGTACTCTTCTTCAATTTTTTGTCCATCATGTACCACAAATTTGACTAAAAATTCCCAACAAATCAAGAATCTCCGTCACTTAGAATGGAAGTAGGAAGACCAAAATGAACCCTATGAGTTCTTTGTTTAGTTGTAATTTACCTTTTACATGGTGTTAGTATACACATTTTGTTGAACCTGTCTATAACTACATATAAGTAATCATGACTTTTCCTTGACAATGGAAGACCTCCTACAAAATCCATTGAGATACTCTCCCATTGATGTGAGGGTACTGGAAGTGGAGTTTACAATCCTAGTTTCCTATTGCTAGGATTACTTGTTGCACACAAACAACATCCTCTAATGAAAGGAGATGCATTATCAAACATGTGTGGACAACAACAATGCCTTTGGAGATTCACTACAGTCTTACCTACACCAAAGTGTCTTACAATCAATGAAGTGTGCACCTCCCTTATGATATTCTTTCTTTCTCCCTATGTAATACACAACTTGCCCAAGTGATACAACAAATTTTTATGTACATGGTAATCCAACTCTCAATTTGGTTTCCTTCACTCAAGCCTACATACACATCTTGAAAGTCATTATCATATGCTTATTTCTCAATGTAACTTTTATGCAAAACAGAATTATGCTTGAGTATAATAGGTGAATTTGCAATAGGCCTTGAAATCATATCATCTACCTTATTGTAGATTCCCTTTTTGTACTTGATAACCAAATAAAATTGTTGTAGAAAACCCATCCATCTGAAGTGTTGTGACTGCTGCAACTTTGATTATGACTATAGGTACTGCAATGGTTGATGGTCAGTATGGATAATGGTATCCTTTCCCATTAAGTAGTGTTTCCATTTTTTAACACTTTTTACCAAAGCATAAAGTTCTTTGTCATAGGTGGGATAGTTAGTTACAGCTCCATTAAAAATTTCAAAATGAAATGAAATGGGCTTACCATGTTGCATAAGAACTGCTCCCATGGCATAATCACTAACATCCGTTTGAATCTGAAATGGTTGTCTAAGATCCAGAAGAGCCAATACCGGTGCTAAATTGATATTTTTCTTCAAAGCATCAAATTAATTCTATTGTACATCTCCCCAATGGAAGACTTTCTTGACACTAGTCAATGCATGTAATGGAGCTGCAATGGAAGAAAAATTAGTAGTAAATTTCCTCCAATATTGTGCTACCCTTGAAAAGCTTCTTACCTCTATAACTGTATTGGGCTTGGTCCAATTTAGAATGACCTAAACTTTAGAGAGGTTGATCTTTAGCTCACCTCCTCCAACAATGTGTCCTAATTATACTAAATAATTCTTACCAAATTCACACTTTGACATCTTTAAAAACAACTTTTCTTTTCTCAAAACATCAAGTACTTTGCTCACATGCATGACATGTTCATCTCTGGACTTGCTTAATATGATAATATCATCTAATTACACAATGAAAAATTCATCTAGAAACGGTCTCAATACATCATTCATAACTCTCATGAAACTAGATGGAGCATTTGTATGAACGAAAGGCATAACAAACCACTCAAAACAATCCTTGTTTAGTTTTAAATGTGGTTTTTCAAATGTCCTCTTCAGCTATTCTAACTTGATGATAGCCACTTCGTAATTCTAACTTAGTGAAATACTTTGCATACCTCAACTGATCAAGCAATTCATCAATTCTTGGGAGTGGATAAAGATACTTTACCATGATTTTGTTCAGTGCACGAAAATCCACACACATGCACCAAGTCTCGTCCTTCTTTGGCACGAAAATAATGGGTGAATGACATGGCAAAGTAGATGGGCGTATGATACCTTTTTTCAGCAATTCTTCAATTTTCTTCTTGATTTCCATGCTCTCCATAATTGAAATTCAATACATGCCAATGTTTGGAAGTGGAACATCCTGTTGCAACTATATCTCATGTTGAATTCCCCTCTTGGGAGGTAACCCCTTTGGTTCCTAAAACATCTTGCCATTCTTGCTTACCACATCAAACAAATCATATTTTAATTTGTCATCACAACCTTTAAAAGATTCATAATCAATATCATTATTTTTTATGATTTGTTTACCGGAGAATCCACAGTAAGAACCATTTTATGCCAACGTTTCGAATCCCAACCAGGATCCATCATCAGGACCATTTGAATGCTGGATAGAAGAAGAGTTGATTTTATGCAGCTCTTCTTGCTATCTTTGCTCTAGATTTTTCGAGTAAATTGATTTCACTCCAGGTATCCCCTCTGTATAGGGATATGATTCTGGATTTTAGACCTCTGTGGTTTATTTCTTCTGATTTGTTTACTGAAGAATCCACAGTAAGAACCATTTTATGCCAACGTTTCGAATCCCAACCAGGATCCATCATCAGGACCATTTGAATGCTGGATAGAAGAAGAGCTGATTTTATGCAGCTCTTCTTGCTATCTTTGCTCTAGATTTTTCGAGTAAACCATTACTTGCATTTACTAGTCTCTTCATCTTCCCTGCATTAACCAAAGGAATGTTAAGCTTTTTGCGATGGGCTCTCACAATGTACTCCACCCCATTATTGAGCAATAATTATTTGTTTTCATGGTGATAAAACACTGATTTTCTAGCATACAAATAAGGACTACCCAAAATTATTCCTGAGATGTCAAGTGGAACTACATCTAACTCAACTTCGTCAATGAACTTTTCAGTAATGGCAAACTTGAACAAGCACTTCCTTGTAAGCTGTAAATTTTCATTATTGACTATCCAACCCAATGGGTATGGCTTATGGCAAGGTACAGTTTCAAGGTTAAGATTTTTGACCAAGTCTTCTGAAATTAACTTTGATTATGACCCACTATCAAGTAATGCATCAATATTTGTATGATTTGAAATTACACTTACAAGAACAATTCTATTCTTGATTCTTCATTTGGAGTGTTGTTTTGACTATGTGAGGAACTAGTTATCACAAGAGCTTATTTTCCTTTTGTGACAATGGTTGAAATCTTGGTATCATCACGAGAATCTGATCCAAGGTCATGTTGTGTGGTAGCGGTTGTCTCTTGTTTTCCATTATTATTTTGTTTCTTATGCCTTAATTCAGGATGTAATTTCCAACAATGGGCTTCATCATGCCTAATTTTGGAAAAATGCTTCCATATGGTTTCCCCCCTTCTTTCTTCACACTTTCATTCTTCTTTCCCTTCCATTTTATCCCCTTCTCTTTCTCCTTACCCTTGAATGGCTTATTCTTACTACCCTCTTCTTGAATGTTCTTTCCTCTTGCTTCAAGGTGCGTGGCTTGCACACATACCTCATCCAAATTGCTTAGATTGAACATAATGATAATATGTTTTAAATAGGAATGTAAATCCCCAATATATTTCAACAATGTATCTTGGGAATTCAAATTTACTCCTAATAACAAAACCCTTTTTCTAAACTCTTGGGTAAAGTCTTGGATTGTTTGGCCTTTGATCTACCTAAAATTTTGCCCACTCATAATGGCTTTTGGCATATAGGCTAAAGGATAAAACTATTTTTTAATTGTATAAACCAATTCAACCCAACGAATGTATATCTTACCATGAATTCACATTTCCTCTCAAGTCTTTGCTTCCCACCAGACTAATGCTGCTCCTTCTAGCCTCAATGAAGCCAACTAGATCTTTATGTCATTTTCTTGAAGGTTTTGAATTCTGCAGTATACATCCAATTTTCGAATCCAAGAGTCTAACCTTTTTGCATTCACCTCTCCATTGTACATGGGAAGTTCAAAATTAATGTCCAATTTGACTAAGGGATTTTTTACTTTTGGGATTTGGGAATGAGTATGAGAAGTTTTTGTTGTGGAAGTGGAAGATTTTGTTGTTCGAGATGTTGAGGATGATGAAGATGATGAGGAAGATGAAGATGGTGGGTTGGAGGAGGCTTTCCTCCATTATTATTTGAGTCCTTCTTATCATCTTTTTTATCTCCTGAGCTTCCTTCTCCATGTGGAGTCTTAGAACTCTCTCCATCCATTCTAGTGTTTCTCTCTTCATAGAGGACTCTAACCATGTTAGTCAAGTCATAGAAATATTTATTGAATGCTTCCTCTTCTAAAACACCTTCAGTCTCTCTTTCTCCTAACATAATGGTTGTGGATTTAGGCTTAGTTTCTGGTACTGCTTGTACCTCTTCAGTCTCAATTGAAGATAAAACTTGAGGTGTTTCAAGTGAAGTTGGAATTGGAACTTTGGGTGTAGATTGTGGCCTTATGGTTCTCCTTCTTCTAGGCATTACCTCAAGAGTTGTAACCAACAGTTTCCCTTCTCCTCTCTGCAACTTTAACCTTGTAAGCATCACAAATTTTCAACCATTAAAACCCTACTTGCACAAACTAAAGCAATCAAGCAAATAAACATTTTCTCTGATACCAACTTGATCTATTATTCAATGTTAGTTTTTCTATGCTAATTTCAATTATATATTTATAAACAAATGCTTGTCCATTTCTTCATGTGCATAGTTTCCTTACGTTCTTTATGAATGTAAACAGGTTGATTTTATCAAGTCTAATGTGACATTCACGAAAAAGTAAGGATGAGAAACAAGTACTGAACAATAGCAATGAAAAATACAACAAACCATCAACATGAACACTTAACACAGTGTTTTGATGAATGAGTTCACCCCTCCTAGGCCACATCTCCTTAGTTAAGCTTCCATGGCTTGGGTCTCTGTATTAGCTCAATATGGAAAAAAATGTTGTTCACAAAGCTCTACTGCTCTTGAAACCTATTTCAATGTGTTCAGTATGTCGAAATTAGCTATGAACACCCTTTCATGACCTCCATTTGGTCGAAATTTTCTCCAGTTTGACCCAAACTATTTTCCCCTAGAAAACCTCCTCCAAAACTGGAGGAACTCCAGTTAAGCCCACTATTTTTGGAGTTAAAGCCGAAATTGGTGATACCGCCAAAAGTGCCATCGAATTAAACTCAATTTTAATTAATACTATGCACAATTAAATAGGTGTTAATCAGAGTTAATTAGTGCTAATCATGCGGTTTAATGGATAAATGTTTTTGTTTATGCTGAAGGTTTAGGCAGAGGTGTCACATGGTTGCATTAACTATTTTGGGTCATGGTTTATGTTTGTGCCATTAGTGTAGCCTTGCATTTATTGTGTTCACATGGGAGGGTTGGCCCTCCAAATCCCCAAACTATTGGCAGTTACACTTTAAATATGTGTGGAGGGATACATAGGTTAAGTAACATAGTGTGGTGTAGTGGTATGACACGAAGTTTGTTGGAGGTAGGTCTCGGGTTCAACCCCCTGACCTACCATAAAATTTTGATAAACTAAACATCGAGCCAACCTTTGGTGAGGGACATGTGGTAGCCTCTGGGCTTGCCACTTGTCCCCTCCTCATTGGTCTATTCTAAACCAATCATAATATGCCATGTCACCAACCAAAACATGCCACTTGGCAAACCATGATTGAGCATTGACCAATGTTGACCTTGCATAGTCACCTGCCATATCAGCAGTACCAACTGTTGGTTGTGTAGTGACTGTGCATTTTTTTTCAAAATTTTCTTCTATTTGTTAAAGCTGATAGAACTTAATATCTTCGTCATACGAACTCATATTTCAGTGAAACAAGTTGCGTTGGGATCATTTCACCGAGGCAGACGTGGTCATTTGGGTTTTGATCCATTCCGAGAACTTTGATTTTTGAGCTAACTACGGAGTGCTTGTTCACTTGGAGATATTTGAATATTATATTTACTACCTGAAGATGTGATTCCTTTGGATTGGCTTGGAAACATTCGAATATCCCAACTGCATGCATTATATCTGGTCTGGTACATGTTAGATAAATCAGACTTCCAATCATAGACCTCTATTTTGGTTGGTTTACTATGGGAGAGTCATCATTAGAACTGAGGCTACATCCTATCATCATGGGAGTACATACAGGTTTGAAATCTTCCATCCCATACTTCTTCAGAATCTGCTTGAGATATTTTTTTTGTGAGAGAAGGATAGCATCTTTTTCTTGTTGCACTTGTAGACCAAGAAAATAGGTTAGTTCCCCAAGTAAAGACATTTCAAATTCTTGCTACATAACAAAAGAAAATTTTTGCCTCATAGATTCTTCATTATTGCCAAAGATGATATCATCAAAATAAACAACAATAGTTAGTATTTTATCATCCTCAATTTTTGTGTACAAGTTGTTGTCTATGGATCCTTTTGTGAAACCCTATTGTTGAAGGTATTTGTCAAGATAATAATACCATGAACGTGGAGCTTGTTTTAGCCCATATAATACTTTTTTGAGTTTGCATACAAGGTTTTCATCATTCCCCAAAATGAATCCTTCTGGTTGTTCAATATATACTTTTTCTTCTAGATCTCCACTAAGGAAAGAAAATTTCACATTCATTTGATAAACTTTGAAATGTCAAAAACTTGAAAATGCAAGAAAGATTATTATGACTTCAAGTCTGCCTACTGGTGCAATTTTTTCTTCAAAGTCTATAACTTCTTATTGAGCATAACCTTTACAAACAAGTCTAGATTTGTTTTTAATGACCTCTCCATTTTCATTCAACTTATTTTTGAATATCCATTTTGTCCTAATAACATTTTTATCATGAAGCCTTGGAACCAATTCCCAAGTATCATTCTTTTCAATTTGATCAAGTTCTTCATCCATGGCCTTAATCCAACATTCATCTTTACTAGCTTGATTTATATTTTTTTGTTCAATGGTGGATAATAAAGCTATATAACTAGGATATCCTACAAGGATTCTTCTTGTTTGTACTGCAGATTCCTTTTCTCCTAGAATTTGCGTTTCTGGATCATTCTTTTGAACATACCTAGATGGAGCCTTTTCCTTGTCTGATGTGCCTTCTTATGCCATTTCATTAGTTTCTTCTTCTATATCATTGTGATTTGATGTGGGAAATAATTCATCATCATCATCCTCTTTTTCTGATGTTACCTTTTTGGGATCTCTGCGTTTTTCATCAATCACAACATCAATGCATTCAACAATTTTCTGAAGTCTCTTATTGTAACATTTGTATCCTTTGCTTCTAGGCGAGTAACCAAGAAGTATTCGTTCATCTGTTATAGCTTCAAACTTACCAAGTTTTTCATCATTATTTTTTATGAAACATTTTCTTCCAAAAACTCTAAAATGTTTCACAGTGGGAGGCTTACCGTACCAAAGTTCATATAGAGTTTTATTACTATTCACACAAACATGAGCCTTGTTGAGAATCTTTACTACGGTATGTGCAGTTGCACCCTAGAAGTTGTTAGGAGTTCTAGACTCACCAGGCATAGCATGAGCTATTTCTTGAACAATTGTATTCATTATTTCTACCACACTATTTTGTTGAGGAGTTCTAGCTACAGAAAATTGTCTTTTTATGCCATGTTGTTCACAGAAATCAAAGAATTCATCTGATATGTATTCTCCTCCTCGGTTAGATCTGACACATTTGATTTTTAGATCTAATTCATTTTCAACTAATTCTTTGAAGACTTTGAATTTATCAAATGATTCATATTTTGTTTCAATAAACCGATCCGACACATTATAGACAAGTCATCAATGAATAAGATCTAGTATTCTTGTCGACAAGGTGACCTTTTCCTTACTGGTCCATACAAATCAGTATGTAAAAATTCAAGAGGCATACTTGTTGATCCTTCTTTGGCATTGAATAGAAATATGGTTTGCTTACTGAATTGACATGACTTACATATGGTACTTTTTGGTAGGGTGATGTTGGGTAGATCACAAACATCTTTGAGCCTACTTGATTTGCTTATTTGAGAGAATATTAGATGTCTCAGCCTTCTATGCCATAACCAATCTTCCTCTGCCTTGCCTAGGTAACATTGTTCTTGGCCACCTTTCAATATAAAAAGATTTCTTGGGGTTCTTGTTCCTTTTATAATGGTATTTTCCTACTTCAAGTTCATGTACCACACATTATTTTGATCGGAATACCGCCTCGTTTCCTTGGTCACGCATTTGGCTAACACTCAAAAATTCATGCTTTAATCCATCAACATACATAACATTATCACCTTTAACCTTTTATTTTAGAGAAACAAAACCTTTACCCTTAATGACAGAAGGTAAGTCATTTCCAAAAGTGACACTTATTTTTTTCTCTAAAGCATTGTATGAAATTACTTTATATTTATCACATGTCATGTTCTTTGATCATCTGTTATCAATGTACCATTGATTTTCTTGTCCTTCTACAAACAATTTTATGCCATGGCTTTCATATTGTAACTCCTTCCGTTTCCATACCTTGGAATTTATTGATATTTTCTCTTTTTTATATGTTAGTTGTAATTTTCTCCTGCATTCAGATTATTCACGTCCAAAGTTATTGCAAAATGAGCATTCAATTTCATCTTTAAGAGGTGATAATTTATTATAAGTGTTCTTCTTTACTCTTGTCTCCTTCCTTTATTTTTTTGCTTCCCTAGTCATGATGTTTTTGTATGCAACACATTCAGAAACCTTATGAACAAAATTATGACATGAGAAATATTAATCATTAAAGAAGAAATTTATGCAATCATAGAATCTTTTGGCATTGTTTACCTTTTGACTAGTGCTTTTGTTGTTGTTCATCCTTAGATTAGAGTGAACATGATCGTTTGTCACCGGAATTGTCCTATTTTTAACCCTAATTTCACCCTAATTACACCATCTAAGCCTTATGTTTCACACATGGAACCTAACCCTTACACCTATTCCTATACTACTTCATCAATTTTGATATTGTGGGTTATATGAACTTAATCATTAATTAAAAAGGTTAAAACAGTTTATTTATCTTTGCAACTTATGTATTTTCCTTCCTCAGAAGCATGAGAGAATATAATTTTTAATCACTATGGAGAATGTCTAGTACAGGAACATTCTTGTATTATCCACCATTCATGTACTCAAGAGACCACTGGTAGTATCCACTGCCAAAACACCATGGCAGTTCAATAATCAACACACATTCCTTGTCAAAGATCAGTTGCACTATGGATTCGGCTTGGCACACTGAGGAGAACATGTGATATGGAGGTTGGGGTTTTGACCATCACTGTTGATTTAGCTTTGATAACGGCCAGCAACCTAAGTTATACTTTTGTTTATTTTTTGTTGTTGTCTAAAGCTAAGAAATTTATATTAAATAGGGCTTCTAGTTTAGATTTAGGTAGCGATACTCTAGAGAATTTTTGCACTATAATTTTGTGTGTGTCACCACATCTCTGGGTTGGATCAACGAACTCGTGATGTATATTTTAAACTATTAAATTTAATCTAAAGATTTATTCCAATTTATCAATCTCTAGTTCAAAGTTTTATGTGATTATCTGTTGTGTATTTGATTCCCCAACATTCGTAAAAGGAAAATGAGCTAGTTGGCTAGGGCCCAACCAACGCAGCTCATTCTCCCTCTATTTATAAGGTGTGATATATATATATATATTATATATATATAATATATATATATATTATATATATATATATAAATATATATATTATAGTATATATTATCTATCATTATTATATATAGATTAGATAGATAGATAGATAGATATATGCAGGTTCATAGTAAGAAGTATTTCATTTATGCATCTAGTTAACAAATCTATGTCTTCTTCATGAAATCTGTGCTACTCGCATTCGAGGTTTGACAGTGTGGGTGTGTGTATCTATTTAATATTGTTGTGGCATTTATTTCCTTTAATGCAACATGTGATTTCCTTTCTACAAATGTGTGTTTCAGTTTAATTTCTCATGTGTGTTTTAATCCTGCAAGTGTGGTTTTCTTCAGTAAGAGTGTTTATTCCTGCAAGTTGTTTCATTTCCTTTATGCAAGTGTGTTTCATACTCAACACAAAGGAGCTTCTAGGGTATAAGGCCAGAACAAAACAAAGAAGCAAAGAGGAATGAGTCTTCATCGTATAAGTCATGGCGGGACTACAGAGGACTCCCGAGCCTACTCAAATCGGAGCAGCATGGGCAAAAAATGTCATTGAGGTGCTAACTAGGATGCCCATGTAAAGGATGGCTCTACCATCATGTCATGATTTAAAAAATCGGCGAGTGAAGATGGTTTGTGAACCATAACATGATGGGATCGACCCTATGGCAAGTGTATCGACAGATGGAGGTTAGTATGCATAATGCAACAGAAAAAATGGCTTCCCTAACCTATATGCCAGTGAGAAAACGATACCTGCCATGACTGGTCAACAGTCATGGAACAGTCTTGAAACTGTCGAAAACATCCAAAAATGTCCTAAAAGTCAAACCATTCTCGACATTCCAAGCTCCCAAGTTAAAACTTACATGAGACCAAACAAAATCAAGTTTCGAAAAATTTTGACATTTTCAAAGCTTATAAAAGGTTTTTGGACTCACCATTTAAGTTTGAGAGCAAAGAAGTGGAGCAAAAGGAGCTAACTTCCCATACGCCAAATTCAACCATTCAAATTCTTCCAAAGTCTCCAGGTAACTCTCATTCTTATCTTGTAATTGATTGTAACTAGTTTTAGAAGTTTTGATTAACGTTTTACCATTGATTTTTTTGCCAAAACTTTCTCCGCGGCGTATACGCGGGTTGGTAATAAGGGACCCGCGTATACGTCGCGGACATTTCAAACATAAAAACTAACGGTTCAAATTGATTTTTCTTTTAGGATGACAGTCACCTGTCGAGAAAGAGAGCATACCACAGTAGATGATGAAGTTATGAACAATCTTGAGGCTTTGGATGCATTACGGGGATGCGGTTTGCTGAAGTTCTTTAAATTGCCAAATATGAAAGCAAACACACATCTGCTCAAGATGCTTCTTGATTATTGGAACATCGAGGAGGATGATTTTATGATTGACCAGATGCCGCTCAGGATAGAAGTGGAAGATATCTATTTCATCATGGGCCTTTCTCGAAGGGGAGAGGTAGTACACTCTCGGGGGAGAACATGGAGCAGTCTCTTGATCGAGGACTACGTACAGATATATTTCCTGGGACATCCGAAGAAAGTCAGAAGCCATATTTCCATCACACATGTGGTGAGTCTACCATTGAGGATAATTTTGTTCATCATAGCTTGAGTGAACGGATCCGCTTCTCTGCATCAGGCATCAAGGCTAACCATGAGCGTGGCAGTTGACTATCTCACCACTGTGTTTGATTGGTGTACTCCTCTACTAGCTAGCATGAAAAGCCAACTCACTTCTATCAAGAGAGGACAGACCAAAAACTTTGGTTATGGGACTATTTTGTGTTCTTTCTTCGAGAGAGAGTCCCTGCACTTCGTCCTTGAGTGCCAGTTTCAATCAACGCCCCAGGAGATCCTCGAATGGGCAGGTGGGTTGACCT
The DNA here is from genome assembly GCA_000404065.3 of Pinus taeda. NCBI lineage: Eukaryota > Viridiplantae > Streptophyta > Pinopsida > Pinales > Pinaceae > Pinus > Pinus taeda. The sequence goes on from APFE031123105.1 coordinate 214,026, forward strand.
GATGAAATGTCTGGGAGGTGGGGAGGTCCCACGGACTGCCTTCGATGATGACTTCTTTTCCTGGTGGGATCAGCAGATCATTGCCATTGATGACTACCCCTATGTCGGGTTGGATTTCCGAGGAGATCCCGATCTAGCATTACCATCGACCACAGCATGGGGCGACATTGGTAAGTGATTTTTAATGTTATGATTTTTTTTTATTTTTCAAATATAATAATGAACTTTGAAAATGTTTTTGATAGGATTCAAATGACTAATATAATGATCATGTTCCAGATATTGGGCTTGTACGACCAGATGAGTTCCCACGGCACAAGCGTCGCGGCCAAGGGGACGAAGAGGCGGCTGCAGCCACAGAGCGAACTCTACACACATTTCAGCGGCATTTGGTGAGGCTGACCCACCGAGTGCCAATGGCGGTGGTAGAGGACCTTCCTATAGAGATGTCATGTCATGTGGTTGGCATGCCACGTGACTAGGTCCGCACTTTTAGGCATGTAGCCAATGCAGTAGTTGCCTACTTAGCCGCTCATCCTAAGCCGGGAAATTAGACATAGTGGACATGATTATAGGTATTTGAGTCCCAATTTTGTATATTTGTTGGACAGACTTATGTACACTCGAGACGCTTTATGATATATATATACATTTTGACTTTTTGATGTTTAATTTATTGTGATGAATGATTGATGTGCCAGTCTAATGCTTGATTAGCAATAGAATCAGCTAACTAGTTATGAGATCCTGGAATATACAAATAATTAATATAAGTAAATGATCTTTGCAACAACCTCACCCTTAAATACTGGTGATATAAACATGGATCCCTTACCAGATAAATGTTATTTAATTGTGACACTATCAATTGTGAATCAAGATAAACTACCAATGAGTCGATTTCGTGAGAAATTGCCTCAGATAGAAAATTAATGACGGCAGTATACTCGGGCATATTGCTTGAAGTGGGACCGATGCATACTCCCCTTGATACCATCAATTGACCAGTTGGATAATACAGTACCCAAGCTGCGGAAGCGAGATTCCGAGTGTGATGACTATCACCATCGGTGAATCCAAAATAGACCAAGTCATCCATCAACACCTGCCAAAGTAGACCAAAAAGTGTTGATATCACAAACTCTCGACAAAAAAAATGTACAAATATACATAATGTACAAAGAAGCCATTGCTTAGCTGCTACTTAAGCAAAGTACTTCTTAAGATAGAGCCTGTTTCGGGGTTCCACCAATTTGTTTCCTTCGAAATCGATTAACTCACACGACCCTTTTTTTCAAACTCGTTTAATTATGAAGGGACCGTACCACATAGGTTTGAATTTGCCTGCCCCCAAGGTGTCCTTATCTTGATCGTAGACCAAGATGAGGTCACCTTCAGAAAAGTCACGAGGACAGACATCTTTATCATACTGGGTTTTAACCCTTTTCTTATGAGCCTCATTTACTGTGGCTGCATCTCGACGCTGCTCATCAAGATGTTCCAAGTGAAGGAGGCGCTCTTCGAGATGAGAGGTCTCTGGAAGGAGCTCAATAGCTAACTTAAGAGATGGAATTTCACATTCGACAGGAAAGATAGATTCCAGCCAATAAACTAACTGAAAAGGTGTAAAACCTGTAGTAGTCTTGATGGAGGTTCGGTATGCCCACAGAGCCGGATACAACATAAGATGCCAATTGGATCTATTTTTATCAATTGTCCTTTGCAGGATCGTCTTAAGAGTTTTGTTTACTACCTTGACCTGTCCATTGGCCTGAGGATAATAAGGAGATGAATGTTCCTGCTGGAAACCTAGTTTGAGAGCCAATTCGGACATTAGTTGGTTCTGGAAATGACTGTCATGGTCAGTACCTTGAGATAATCTGATTAAAAAGGAATAATGTCGTTGTCTCAATATCATTTTTATAAGTGGGCATGGCCTCGGCACACTTCGTGAAGTAGTCTACGGCCACGATAATATACTTGTGATTCGCTGCTGAAGGCGGATGACAAGTTGTAAAATCAATACCCCACTTAGTAAAGGGACAGACAGTGACAACGGGAAAAATAGGAGCTGGATGTGTGTGCATCTTCCGAGTATAAACTTGGCACGAGTGATAGCGTTTGACCGCTTCAACACAATCTTTGAAGAGCGAAGGCCAAAAATACCCGGCACACAAGATACGCTAAGCTGTAGCAAGCGCTGATAGATGACCACCACATGCTCCGCTGTGACAACCATTTAGCATTGACTTTGCCTCCTCTAAGGTTAAACAGCGCCGAAGGATTGAATCAACCCCCTAACGATATAATGTATCACCAATGATAACGTAATTTTTAGCAAGGTGACGTAATTTGCGACGTTCATCCTTAGAGAAAGTAGAGGGAAACTTCGAAGTCTGGAGATAAATAATGATATCTCCATACCAAGGGTTGAGTAAAGAGATTAGGAATAAGTGTTCATCGGGAAAATTGTCCTCTTAAACAGTATCCTCTCCACAAGACAGCTCGGAAATTATCTCGGCAAAAACCATAGATTTCTTGGACTTGGCGGACAAGAACTCAAGATCGAATTCTTGTAGAATGACAATCCATCGATTATATTTGCCCCCAATCACTCTCCTACTGAGGACAAACTGAAATGGATTGACTGCTGCCAAGACAAAAGTTTTGCGTAGCAGAATATAATGACAAAGCTGCTGGACAGCATGGATAGCTGCCCAGGCCAACTTCTCAACCGAAGAATAGCGAAGTTTAGGACCTATCAAGCCTCAGCTCAAGTAATAAATCACATTCTCTGTGAGAGCATCGTCTTCCTGAACAAGAACCATACCAATGGTTGATTCGGCTGCAGCGAGATATAAAAGGAAGTCCCTACCATAATCCGATGGACTCAAAAGTGGGGCAGAGACTAATGCCTTTTTCAAAGCACCAAATGACCGTTGCGCAAATTCATCCCACATGAATTGAACCCCTTTGCGGAGAAAATGCATAAACCCTTTGGTGATCTCGGCATAGTTCGCTATAAACCGTCTTAAGAAATTAGCCTTCCCTTGAAGACCTTGGAGTTTTCGAATGGAGGATCTAGGAGGCAACTGGACTATCGCCTCTACCTTGAAGGGATCAACCCTAATCCCTTCATTTGACACAATGAACCCTAACAACCGACCGGATGTAACCACAAAAACGCACTTGTTGGGATTCAACCTGATTTTATAAAAATGACATCACTCAAAAACCATTCGAAGGTGATTGGGATGATCAGTTCTTTTTCAAGAACGAGCAGCGAGATCGTCCAAGTATGCTTCAATGATATGTTTGATGTTGTGGAAATCATATGACATGGCCCGCTGGAAAGTGGCTCCAGCATTTTTGAGACCAAATGGCATCTTTCTGTATGCAAAGGTACCCTAGGGACATATAAAATCCATCTTATGTTGATCTTCAAGAAGGATGGAAATTTAATTATAACCAGAAAAACCGTCCATGAAGGAAAAAACCTCATTACCCGCACAATCGTCAATAATCTGATCAATGAATGGCGTGGGGTAATTATCTTTCAGACAAGATTTATTTAAGTCCCTAAAGTCGATGCATACTCGGATTGTTCCTTGCTTTTTATCTACACGGACTAGATTAGAAACCCAATCGGTAAGAGGAACAGGGTATATAAAACCTGCCTTGAGCAGCTTCTCTACTTCGGCTTTAATGGCTGCCACTTTCCTAGGATTAACCGGTCGAAGTCTTTGACAAACCGGCTTAGCATTTTCATACATCTTGATCTCATGCTGAACTATAGAAGGATCAATGCCAGGCATCTCCTCATAAGACCAAGAAAATACATCTCGAAATTCCTTGAAAAGGTCGGTGTAAATTTGCACTTGTTCAGGGGAACATTCAATTCCGATGAAGAGATTCTCAATCACGTTAGGGTCCCTAGAGATGTTTATAGATATTGTTTCTGAGATCACCGACATATTACCTTCGGCACGAAAGTGTGCTGGAGCCAAAGGATTCGATATCTTACAAACATCACTAGTGAATAGCCTGGAGAACCTAGCTTCCACTTCCTGCAATGGAGGAAGGAAATATGAATGATGGTGTAAGTCTTCCCAAGGTCAATCTACACCCATCATCACTTTGAGGATTGCTTCTTCAGAAGGTAAAACCATACCTAAGCAGTCCAAGGTGGAGGTGGAATCAAAGGCCCAAGCCGGGGCCACATAACCCTCAAACTCCTCTTCGAAAGAAGGAGCAGAGTGGTCGTCTGCGGAGTTAACGATAGACTGATATCTAAGCTCAGCCGCAGACATAGGGGATGCCATTCCATTTACTTGTCCTTTAGCTAATGTGGTCATAGGTGAAGGTAAGCTCCAAGGGTCCGAAAAATAATGAGTTCGGAAGAACCCTGCTCAAGGAGACTCTTTGGATGATGAAACGACATTGATTCGAGCGATAGGAGAGGGAAAATCAAAATTACCCATCAATGAGGAATACATCCCAACTCTTAGATTCTCCGTAGGCGGGCGAGGGTTATCCACTAAGGGGACAGTAGAGTCAGAAGTTGCTTGAGGATCAACTGGACAATAATCCAGTTGATCAACCTTAACGATTTTCCGTTCGTGAGGAAAGCAGATGACACGAAATAGAGTTGAAACGACGGCATCCATCTCGTATACCGAATTCCTTCCTAAGAGGAGATTATAGTCTAGGTTAGCATCTATGACCTCTACTCAACATTGACGACCTTTCCTCCAACACATAGAAGAAAGGTCGGGATAGTCCCATGCGGCTTGTGAGAATGCCCATCAAACACAGTCAGAAGGGTAGGTGAAGGAACAGCCGAAGGAGATCCAATGGCCTTCCAGTAAGACATCAACATGATGCACGTGGAAGCTCCTTCATCAATAACGGTGCGAAAAATATTAATCTTTCGGTATGTAGACTTTATCTAGAAAGCCATGTGATGAGAGAGTCGCTTTTTGACATTTAACATGTCAAAAGTGAGCACTAAAGAGTTGGTTGGATCAACTGCCCCAATTGCTGAGAGTAAATCATTTCACTAAGCCGGACACGACTAGAGAACCTCTAAAGCAGACATGGCGCATGGACTCTGGGCCAAATCCTCCAGAATGGAATAATTCTGGGCCGCCCTAGCGTTAGGATTGATAGTTGCACGTTTAGCGGAAACTTTCGGTATCCGTGGTATAGTCTCAACAGGGGGTCACTCAATATGAAGGTCGGTATTTCTAAGAGTATTTTTGTCCTTGGAAGTTTCGGCTTCACCGTAATCACGTGACTGAGTAGCCACATGTACATTAGAACCCATCATGAAAACGTTCAATGATTTTTCCCCTTCCTGGCTACCCCCTGAGGAGGTACCATGATTTGAACTCGCGCCAGCAAGAAATTGCTGCCCTTGGGGAAAAGGGTTGGTTAACACAACTTGAGAACTAGAAGCCCCTTGCTGCCCTAACAAGCGCTGAGTGTCTTGAATATTTGGGCAGAGATGAGTTAAATGGTCTCCACTACACAAATTGCATGGAAACTTGACTTTCTTTTTAGACTCATTTCTACCCCCACCAACATTATTGCCGGATTTATTTGTGTCAGCCTTCCCATCCTGATTCTTTTTCTTACCTCATCCTTTCTTTTTCCCATTGGAGTTTTGATTTCCTTTGGAGCTATCAGATTGGACAGCATTAATCAAAGAGGGTTGGGAAGACGAATTAGTAGACAATGTGACTTGGTTATTTGAAGCAGTTTGCAATGACAACTGCTGCAATTGGCTCAAGAAGTTCACCGCATTCATGTCTACCGATCCAACGATACCATCCCCATGGGGACCTGGCTTCGACTTGGCTATGTCAACCTTCGACCCAGGAGCATCTGGCAAGTATTTTTGCAGGATCCTAGACTGAGAGTAGATCAATTCTAATTGTTGGGCCTTAAAAATAGCTTTTTCCTCGGAGTAAACTCTGGACATCGAGACATCCTTAGATATCTCAGGTTGTAAAGATTTCAAAAACCATTCGAGATGGTCCTCTAGAGGGATTTCGGCTTTAAGGAGCCTCTTTCTTCGTCTCCATTCCTTAATACGGTTAGAAATGTGAGTTGTCGTGTCCTGACGAAAATTGGCCAGAAGTTCAGTTTCGGCATCATAACGGATGGGCAACTAGATATGATTTAAGAAAATATTAGCTAAGTTGGAAAAAGATGTAAAGCTACCCCCTAGAAACTCTATATACCATTTGGCCACATTACCAGTCAGGGTGTGCTGAAAAAGTCTCAACCTAACTAAATCATCAATAAGGGAGTTTGACGAGCACCACAAATGGAATGTGGTCACATGTTCACCTGGGTCCTCACTGCTCTTCCCTTCGAATTTTGGAATGTCCAAAAGGAGTTTGGTTGGGACAGGATGCCAGGCCGGATTATATTTGATTGGATCTTTTGTTAACTTTATGAGGTTTGGCAAGTTCAAAGTTGCCAGAAACGAAAGCCTAGGAGGACCTTGGGGGTTCCACCCAGACTGGGCGCAACTCCCAAAGTTCTGAAAAGATTGGCCTGGATTTTGGAAGGCACCAAGCTGCCCGAAGTAACTTACAAAACCAGCTGAACCAAAAGGCATGCCTTGTGATCCAGCATAACTCGAAGTTTGACCAACTTCGGCCGCAAAACCTCCATAACCGGCGAAGCTTCCTCCTCAAGGATTATAAGGAGCAGACAACCCCTGATAAGGATCCCAAGCAGAGGCTAGGGGATGAATGCTTCGAAATAAACTAACCGTGGAGTACGACCTATTCCCTTGTTGGCCGAGAAACGAATTCCCAGTTCCCATACTACTAACCGCAGGGTTAGCCCAACCTTTAAAAGGATTGCTACCTTGTCCTAAAGAAGAGAAAGGCATAGATCCAATTGTTGGGTTGGAATGTGGTATATGACCACTTCCAAAAGGAAAACCCTGGAATGAAGCCGATCCACCCATCATGGATGTGGCGGCACTAAATGGAACTAACGGAATACCCTGTGAATGGGTGCCAAATGGGAAAAATCCAGAACTAAAAGCATTGGTTTGGGAGTTTCCGCTCGTAGAAGGAATGGAGGTAGTCCCAACTAAAGTTTTGCTAGCAAACGACCCGAATAAAGAAGTGGAGGGGATGGAAATAGTTCCTCCCCCTTGTACAGATATTGGAGTATGCATAGTCGTAGCACTTGTAGTAGAAGCCATGCTTCCAGTAGTGGTCATCGATGGTAAGTGCATAATGTGACCTGGACTTGACGGTCGATGTGTTGGAGACCCAACGTATTGTAATACTTCTGGATGACTAGGAGGTAGGGGAGAATTCATAGTCGCTAACGACTCTGAGAGTTCTTCTACCTCTACGTTATCTTGCGACCGAAAGAGAACTCGAGAAAGTACTGGAGTGTTTCTCTCTTGTCCTGTGGATGTACCAGGTCTATCTTGAACACTGATGCCCCCGAGGGGAGGATCAATCCCCGATGCGTCAGTTGCCACGGGACGAAACCCACCGGCAATATTACCTTTGCGCCTTCTAGGTGAAGGCTCTAAACTTGGTGGTGAAAGACCATGAAGTCTTCGAGACCATCTAGGCGATCGGTCAGCCACTTTGAATTTTTTGTTAAGATCTAACTAAAGACTCAAAAAATTGAAAGCTAGGCCAACTAGGAGCATAGAGCACACACTATAAAGTCCCTAAAGATATCAGCCATTCAAACAACTTCCAAGTATTTCCGCTCCAGGTGATTAGGACCAGACACCAAAATATGAGAAAGTGAAGTAAGGGGCCTTCTGAACATAGTCTGTGATAATGACGGCCCAGTCCTATCAGCGAAGGTAACAGAGGAAGTTACGCTAACCTCCTAACAATAGCCTGCATCGGTGCAAGCCCCCAAGCTTCGCAAGGGTGCCCTCTAGTAGTATCGTTGACAGTGATACAACGACGACCTCAAGTGCCATGGGATTCCCCTCTACATCCACCTGTGTAGATCCCTAGGAGTAGCAACTAAGGTTACCAACTCGTACCAGAAGCCAGGTGGAACAGTCGTGAGGTAAGTTCAGACAAGTAGGAGAGGGAGTATCTCTCTTCCCTGTCTTTACAGACCCTCGTGCTTAACTCCCAGATCTGGAGCTTTCCTAGTCTTCCTAAAGCTATTGGATTTTCACTCACTATTCAAACTCCTATGTTTGACAGTTTAAAATGGCCTTGGAGAGTTAACTCTCCACACACCTAATCCAAGGCCCTAAAATATCCTAAAACTTGTTGATGTATCTAACTCGACAAATATAAAGTTCTAGTATATTTTAAATTAGCTCTTGATTTTAATGGGCTGTTATTTAAGTCAAGGGATAAACGGAAGTGAAACTAGTGGTGTTTTGATGCAAAAGAAATTAATAAAAACCAAACTACATGTAAATGCACTTGTTTTTGTTTTTCGATGAAAAGAAATTTCTATAGGGTTCAGAGGAACTTCAAATAAAGCAACAACTTTTTCTTTTCTTTTCTTCAAACTTCACAATCACAAAAGCTAACAAAACTATAAATGCCTAGAAAGATGCACAAACTAATCCTAATGCAACAAGTACATGCCGATGCAAAATTCAACACTACTATTAAATCAAAATATGAAAGTTGATTGTTTATCAATTTTAGATTTGCCACTTAAATGTTCAGATGGAATATAAGTTTTTGTTGCTTATTTCGTCTAAGCACTAAAAGCAAGATGAAGATAGACAAATAGGCACTTTCACTCAACAAAAAGGAAAACTCAATCAAAACAAAGTTCAAGAAAGAAAAACAAAGTTTCAAGAAGTTTCCTTCAAAAGCAACTCAAAAACGACTTTTCAAAAACGCTCTAACAAGACTGAAACTTCATGACCGAAAAATAGGCAATGAAGCACTTTGCGAGTTTGCAACACAAAACAAGTGGGAACTCAACAAAAAAGGTGCTTTGAAATGCTCTTAACACTCAACAAGCAGCGAGACGAGCTTGGCAATGGAAACCAAAAGATTGAAAAGACAACTTTCAAGAAAACGTGAACAAACAACTTTAAGAAAGCAAGAAAAGCAGATGGTCATAAAAATAGTTCAAACATGCAAACCAAAAAGTCATTAAAACAAAACTCAACATAGAGATCGAAATCAATCTTTCTGCCCTGAATACACAGAGCAGCCAAGATTCCTTGCGAGAAACCTTGTGTGCTTAAGCAAAAATAAATGACGTTTGCAAGAAAAACAAACAAGACCAACCTTTTCACAATCAGAGAGAATTTGAAACAAGACGCTTGATGTAAAACTAAAGAGTGTGACAGAACAGTGATTATTCCAAATTGAATCAGACCAGCATAATATCTTCCTGAAACAAACAAATTTTAAAAATCTTGAAAATTAAAGATATACGCAACTGTGTTTGCACACAGATGCATGTATATGTGACACAGCTTAAGGAAACATGTGTATACACATGTTCACTTAAGGAAAGATGCGTATATACGCCTCTGTAAACAGAGAAAAAAGCATATGCAAAAGCTTCCAAGAAAAACAAAAAAAAAGTCTAGAAAAAACTGATCAAAGCTCACAATTCAGGCACTGACTACACAGTAACAGAAGATAAATAGACATTTGAGCCCTGATTGGCTTGAATACACCCAAACTAGGAACGACAATAGTGTTGTCCCCACCAGAGTCGCCAATTCTGTTGTGGGATAAACTCCCCTAGGGTCTTGCATGAATACCCTAGTAGACTGGAGGTTGTTTATGCAAAGAAACACACATTCCATACAGTCATAATGCTACTATAAGAAAACTCTACGATAGGGGGCGTACCTGAGGTCCTACATTTGAGAAGAGCCTTCCAGGGTCCAAACCCTTCTTGGAGTTCCTTTTGCTCCTTTGACCTGCAAAACAATCAATTCAAGAAAGTACAACAGCATATGGACTAAACATCATAAAAAAACCATCTTCATATTATAAGGAAAGGTAGTTAGTTATGCAATTAAACAATCGTTCACATATGAATCATAATATGAATATCATAACATGAAGAAGATCTATATCAGGAACAAAGACATGTGTTTCTTTTATTATAGACAAATAAAGTATAGAAAAGGAGAAATTTCACCTGATTTGTCCTTTCACAGGCTCCAAGCGTAACCGTCTCCCGGATTCGTCCAGTCTCAAGCCTTTAACAAACTCCTTCCATGACTTACTCCATGATGTCTCAAGTAATATGAAATCATCAACACACACAAGGAAACAAGGGTTTCCTGTAGAATGGGGGAAGCGTAGGAGGCACAAGGATCTTCAGACCTGGTCAAGGAAATCTCAGCATAGTAATCTTTCTCTCTCTTCTCTCCTCCCTTTGGCCTTCCCATAGAAACCTTTTTATACTTCTCCCAAATTAGTTTTTTAGTTGGGAATTTGTTGGGAACAGTTGGGCCACGGGCACTAACAGGTAATCAACAAGTAAAACCCATGATCTCCGCCCGAAATTAAGGAGATTTATTATTTTCAAAGTGTTTTTAAACATACACGTGGGTTGGGTATACACAAACCCACGTATACACGCGTTTAGCTTAGGGCAAAGTCGCGTATAGGGAATAAAACAATTTTTTTTAAATTTGGGACCAAGTCTAGAAGGAGGGGTTTCCCTAGGCCATGAGTGCAGCATCACAAACCTCAAGAGTGAGATTTGGAGCTATAACACAATCCAACCTAACAATAATAATATAAAGGCACAAAAATAACAAGAGATGGATTCTATGGGGCACAATAATAACAATATGGGGACAATAGGGGCACAATAATAACAATAAGGGATACAATGACAATAGTAGTGGGGGGATCACTAATATTATAGGGACCTAACAAGCCCCTCTCCTTCAAAAAATTGTTGTCCTCAACGCTTGAGTAGTTTTGGATGCTTCTTTATAAAAATTTCATCTTCCCATGTGGAATCTTCAACGGGTAAGTTCTTCCACTTGATGAGATACTCTGAAATTAATCTATTTCGTAGCTATTGTGTTCTTGTTTCTTTGACTACTTCAGGTTCCAATACGATTTTTCCTTCCTCATCAAGTTTTGGCAATATTGTCTGAACTAGAAGCTTGTCACCTATAACCTTCTTTAAGCATGAAACATGGAAAACTGGATGCACTCAAGAAGCTGCAGGAAGCTCCAATTTGTATGTCATAGTACCTATCTTTTGCAACACCTTGTACAAACCATAATACTTTGGTGATGATTTGTTATCCTTCTTAGCTTGCTTGAGGGACAGTTGTTTATATGGTTGCAGCCGTAGGAATACCCAATCACCTACATCAAAACTTCTTTCGTTGCAATGTTGATCTACCTGTTGTTTCATTCTATTCTGTGCCAAGGTGAGTTTATCCTTTAAGAGTTCGAAAACTTCTTGTTGATGCTCGATGTGATATTCCACTACTTGAACCTTAGAATTTTCTCTTAAATATGATATGATGGAGGGTGGATGATATCCATAAATTGCCATAAATGGGGTCATTTTTGTTGCAGTATGGAAGGAAGTGTTATACCACCATTCAACTAGAGGCAACCATTTGACCCATTGTGTCTGTTTATTAGATACAAAGCAACGAATATATCCTTCCAAACATTTTTTTACTATATTAGTTTACCCATCAGATTGAGGATGATAAGATGAGCTATGATATAACTAAGTACCAAGACAAGAAAATAATTTTGTCCAAAAATTTCCAGTGAAAATGGGATCTCTGTCACTTACAATAATCTTTGGGTTTCCATGTAGCTTTTGAATTGTTTCCATAAATGCAGCAGAAACTGTACTCGCTTTAAATGGATGAGATAATGCCCAAAAGTGTGCATACTTGGTAAGTCTATCCACTACCACCATGATAACATTCTTTCCTTTGGACTTGGGTAAACCTGTGATAAAATCCATTGAAACCTCCTCCCAATGTTGGCTTGGAATGGATAAAGGTTGTAATAGTCCTGGAGTCTTAATTACTTCAAATTTATTTTGTTGGCAAACCAAACATTCTGACACAAACTTTTGAATATCCAATTTAAGGCCATCCCAAAAAAAATCCTTCTTAACCATGTGGTAGGTTTTTATAAATCCTACGTGCCCTCCTAAGCGAGAGGTGTGCAATTCCCTAATAATCTTTTGTTTGAGTTGGGAATTCTTACATAGGTATACCTGATCCTTGTACCATAATGAATCATTTTTCTAGATAAATGTATATGATGTACTAGGATCTTGTTGTATCTTTTGAATGAGTGCCCACACTTCCTCGTCATTCTTCCATTCATCCCTTGCTTCGTTTATCCAATCTAGTCGGATACTAGACATGGCGCAAAGAAATTCTTCCACATCCTCATCCTTTCTTGAGAGTGCATCTGCCACAACATTTTGCTTCCCTTTTTTGTAGATGATTTCAAAGTCATAACCCAACATCTTTGTGACCCATTTTTGTTGCTCT
>APFE031123106.1:41247-67792 GCA_000404065.3 Pinus taeda
TATCGCAAGTTTGTTAAGAATTGTGGGAGAATAGCAGCACCTCTAACAACATTATTGAAGAAATATGCATTTTCATTGAGTACAAAAGCAACGAAGGCCTTTGAACATATTAAAGAGGCAATGTGCCAAGCATTGGTCTTAGCTACACTGGACTTCACAAAAACTTTTATTGTGGAATGTGATGCCTTAGGAAATGGAATTGGTGCTCTTTTAATGAAAGAAGAAAGACCCATTGCTTTCGAAAGTCGTCCAATCAAAGGAAAGTATTTACACAAAGCTATTTATGAGAAGGAAATGTTGGAAATACTACATGCACTTAAGAAATGACGACCCTACCTAATGGGAAGACACTTCAAGGTAAAAAAAAATCATTATAGTCTTAAATACTTTTTAGACCAAAGATTATCTTCAAAAGAGCAGCAAAAATGGGTCACAAAGATGTTGGGCTATGACTTTGAAATCATCTACAAGAAAGGGAAGCAAAATGTTGTGGCAGATGCACTGTCAAGAAAGGATGAGGATGTGGAAGCATTTCTTTGCACCATTTCTATTATCCAACCAGATTGAATAAATGAAGCAAGGGATGAATGGAAGAATGACGAAGAAGTGTGAGCACTCATTCAAAAATTACAACAAGATCCTAGTACATATGATACATTTAGCTGGAAAAATGATTCGTTATGGTACAAAGATCAATTATACCTATGTAAGAATTTCCAACTAAAACACAATATTCTTAGGGAATTGCACACCTCTCCCTTAGGAGGGCACTCAGGATTTCTAAAAACTTACCACAAGGTTAAGAATGAATTTTTTTGGGATGGCCTTAAATTGGATATTCAAAAGTTTGTGGCGGAATGTTTGGTTTGCCAACAAAATAAAGTTGAAACAATTATGACCCCAGGTCTATTACAACCTTTATCCATTCCAGGCCAACATTGGGAGGAGGTTTCAATGGATTTTATCACAGTTTTACCCTAGTCCGAAGGAAAGAGTGTTATCATGGTGGTAGTTGACAGACTTACCAAGTATGAACACTTTTGTGCATTATCTCATTCATTTAAAGTGAGTACAATTTCTACTGCATTTATGGAAATATTTCAAAACCTACATGGAAACCCAAATATTATTTAAGCGACAGAGGTCCCATTTTCACTGGAAATTTTTGGATAGAATTATTTTCTTGTCTTGGTACTCAGTTGGCTCATATCTCATATTATCATCCTCAATCTGATGGGAAAACTGAGATAGTAAACAAATGTTTGGAAGGATATCTCCGTTGCTTTGTACCTAATAAATAGACAAAATGGGTCAAATGGTTGCCTCTGGCCGAATGGTGGTATAACACTTCCTTCCATACTGCAACAAAAATGACCCCATTGATGGCACTTTATGGATATCATCCACCATCCATCACATCATATTTAAGAGAAAATTCTAAGGTTCAAGCAGTGGAAGATCACATCGAACATCAAAAACAAGTTCTCCAACTTTTAAAGGATAACCTCACCTTGGCGCAGAATAAAATGAAACAGCAGGTAGATCAACATTGTAGCGAAATAAGTTTTGTTGTAGGTGATTGGGTATTCCTACGGCTACAACCATATAAACAAATGTTCGTCAAGAAAGCTAAAGAAGGATAATAAATTATTACCAAAGTATTATGGTCCATACAAGGTGTTGCAAAATATAGGTACTATGGCATACAAATTGGAACTTCCTGTAGCTTCCCGAGTGCACCTAGTTTTCCATGTTTCATGCTTAACGAAGGTTATAGGTGACAAGCTCCCAGTTCAAACAATATTGCCAGAACTTGATGAGGAAGAAAAAATCATATTGGATCCTGAAGCAGTCAAAGAAACAAGAACTCAACAGCTACGAAATCGATCAATTTCAGAGTATCTCATCAAGTGGAAGAACTCACCTGCTGAAGATTCCACATGGGAGGATGAGAATTTTATACAGAAGCATCTGAAACTACTCAAGCGTTGAGGACAAAAATTTTATGAAGGAGAGGGGCATGTTAGGTCCCTATAATACTAGTGATTCCCCCATTACTATTGTCATTGTATCCCTTATTGTTATTGTTGTGCCGCTATTGTCCCCATATTGTTATTATTGCGCCCCATAGAAGCCCACTATTGTTATTTTTGTTCCCTTATATTATTATTGTTAGGTCAGCTTTGGTTATATTGTGGCCCCTTAGACTCCTATATATAGAAAGGAGGTTTTATCATTTGTATCATCCAAGAATTGTTCATTTGTGTAATGTAAAGGAGGTTTCCCACTCGAAGAGGTTGATTTCTAAGGCATTGATATTTCTTTTCTATATTTTTGTGAGCTGGTTTCATTACATGATGACTGCCATGGACTTCTACTTCAACTATAAAATTGAGCTTCTTATGATGATATCATGAGCTCCAACTTCAATCGTATGCTCTTATGCTGCCATCTAATAAAATGATGCATCCTATCACGTTCTTAATGTTTCCTTCCACGATAGCTATACAAAAGTTGAAAATAACTTGGTGGAGAATATTATCTCAATCATAGTAGAGATCTTTCACTTCTTCCTTCTTTGATTACTTCTTTTCAGCTTCTTCCACTTCTTCAGTGATATGGGCTTCTTCCCTTCCTCTTTTGTTGTTGTCCTTCTTAATATTTGGACAATCTCTCTTGTAGTTACCATATTCATGATAGACATAGAATTGGACCTTGGTCATATTATTCTTCTTTTTATGAGAACCAAACTTCCCAAACTTCCCTTTTCTCTTAGCCATGGCAGAAAATGTTTGTGTTTGTTCATTTTATCCTACATCACTTTTTTTCTTCAACCTAGTTTCTTCAATTTTTCATAGTGACCAAAGTTCATTGATTGGGGTAGCTTCCTTCTTTCCATAAATTCTTGATGTAAAGTTGCCCCATTCCTCTCGCAGTGCATTGAGCACTATGGTGGCCATTTCCTTAACAGACATTATTTCTCCCAACTCTTGTAGTTGGTCTCTAATTTTTGACACCCTCATAAAGTATGAGGTTATTCCTTCTTCTTTTGATATCTTCATCTTATAGAGTTCTTGTCTTAATGAGATCACTTCTCCTATAGTGCTTACGGAGAAGAATTCTACAAGTTTGACATATATTTCTTTTGATGTTTGCAACTGTGATACATAGGCAATGAGGGGATCTTTGATGGATTCTATGAGAATCCTTTGAGCCCTTACTTCCCCTTTCATGTACTTTGCAAGCGCTTCAACTTCTTCCTTTGAGGCTTAGTGATTTAGCCCTTAACTTGTTCCATGACTTCATTTACTATGAGGATCAAATTTTTCCTCTTCTTCCATGCAAGAAAGTTTGATGCCCCAACCAACTTGTTGCTTTCCTTGCAAAAATAGATTTTAATAGATTCATATGTGGACATAAAGATGCTTACTTGAGAATATACTTCTTGATGACAATATCTTCAATTTGCCGCCTTCTTTATTTTTATGATGATATTGATAGAAGATTTCTTCTTGAAGAAGATTTCTTCCTTCAAAAGTGGTCCTTCAAAGAGAGGGAGATTACCTTGATTCCTTGATGATGATGGCCATGCCTTCTCCTTGCCCTTTCTTCAAGATGCTCCAATCTGTAGTTATTCTTTATTTGAGTAGAGGAAGTGTTTCTTGAGGTCTTCTTCTTCGAGGTGATGATTGTGTGAGGTTCCCAAGAATGCTTATGGTCTAGAGTCCTTTGAACGAACTAGGATTTTTGAGGTCTTCTTTAGAAAATTCCTTCTTTAAGACGATGGTGTAATCCTTGTCCTTGTGATGTCTCTGAGATGAAAGGTTATTTTTTTTTATTATTGATTCTCTTAATGATCTTGTAGTGTTTTTTCCCTTGAGTGTCATTCTTTAAGTTTCCCTTCCATGTCTTGTCACCTTAGCTCTGATACCATGTTGAGAAATCTAGGGGCAACAACATAGGGTGATTTCTCTTCTTTGATAATTGTTTGTGATGTATTTTTATTTCACCTAATTAGCTTTTTCTTTCAATTGTTATTATTAGAGTTTTTCTTCATCAAACAAATAGCAAACAATAAAGAAAAATAAGACAAAGGACACAAAATATAGGCAATCAGTGAGGGTGAAAACCTCTCCAACTCTAAGAGGAAAACCCGCAAGAATTATTCTTCTTATAGAATCTAAAATTAGCGAATTCCAAGACCTAGACCCTTGACCAAAGAACCTATCCAAGACCATTTCACAATTATTCGCTTGAAGACCTTTTCTTCCTTCCAAGTCAATGCTGGTCAAACTGATTGCTACACCTCTATTTTCAGCTTCTTCAATTTCGGCCTCTTATTACAGGCCTACAATTTTCGGCTTGCCTATAATTTCAGAGTTCCCACATGTGTGATTTGATTGGGGCATATTTGTGAGGCTTCTCTCCTTGGCTTATCTTAGACACTTCTCATTGTGAACTTGGTTAGAAAATACACTTGTTCATTGGGCTATATTTCGAGCCCTTCAAGGTGTGAGATGAATGACCCAAAAACAATGCTAGAAGACTTTGATCTTCTTCTCCTTCTTTTCGTTGCTCAAGAGGCTTTCTTCCTTTCCTATTCACACTTCTCTCCTTTTTGTGGATGCTTGATGGATGATCTATTGAGTGATGTTGATTCCTCCTATATATAGGCTCCTCTCCCATGCTATTAGGTCAACTTGTCATCATTCCTAGGCTGGCATGTTCTTCTAGATAGGTTGATTTCTCCTTTTCAAGGCTGACTTGTTGTAGCACTTGTGACGAGGTCTTAGAGGGTCTTTTGACTCTAACATTGACTCAAATAATTTTCTTTACAATATGTAAGATGCCCCAAAATGGGTCTTTCAAACATGACAATGATTTTATTGAATTGCAGACTCAATGACAAGTCCTAGGAACTCACAATAGGAGCTTGACCTAAAAATAAATTTCCTTGAGCATGAAATCCACGCCTCAAGAACAACAATCATATATATATATATATATATATATATATATTTCTAATTACATCATATACATAAAATGATGATTACATATGTCATTATGAAGACCAAACCTAGTTACATATTTCAATAGTACATGAGTTATTTCACGTCCTTCATCGTTGTTGCTGCTACTCTTGGAGTAAGTATCACAAAAAATATGATAACAGAAAGAATATCGACTAATTGATCCATGCACATTGAAACTTGAGGAGATAACGAGTAAGATGTAAAACCAAGTGAATATGAATATAAGTGTTGAAAGAGAATTTTTCGGATGCTTCTTTCTCTTTTGGTTATAAATAGGGAAGTTGGCAATATAGAAAATTCTTGTAGACTATGCCAACCAATATTTTCAGGATGACCCAAATGATGACTTAAACTTTAAATGAGGTTTATTCATATAGCAAATAGGCACAACTACCCGATGTTTCAGAACAATGCCCTATGCAAGAACAGAAAAAGGCCAGACACATGAGCTTCCTAATTGACACCAAATTCAAGGTGAGAAGAATGATATGCATAACACGTTGGATTGCACTCAAAATTCTACCAACTGAAATGGGAAAAGAGATGGAAATATGTCAAATAATGCCACATAAGAAATAGTGCCTAGAATGATGCAATAACAAGCACATCCACAACAACTTACCCAATGCCATTGCCTACGAAAGTGCAGAGTGTTTCATTAGCTTGCAAAATATTTTTAAGCTCATGAAGCAGTCCACACTTCTATAAGAGAGATGTAATGTTGGACATGAAGTATTTGTTTGTCAATGTCAAAGTCAGTGAAACTATTAGTTCTTCCTTTACATGTAACAACATTTCCTCGTTATGCTTTTGTACAACCTTGTTCCTATAAAATATATATGGAAACAATGGATCTAGTGGAGCAGGTCTATAGCAATTATTGTTTATATATTCTATGTCTTCATCTGATGTTGATTCACTAGCATTTTGTTAAGGATTTCAATTGATTTTTCGTCTTTTTAAATGGAGCATTCTCAAATAACGAGAAAACACGGATCGAAAATGATTGTCATTGTGTTATGTCATTATTTAGAGTGTGAAAGTGCAAAGGAAACTTTCATTATGCTTCTTCCGCACTTCACACAACCTTAAATAATTAATTAGCGAGAGAGGCAAGAACTATGCTAAGTTGAAGCTATTAATCTTGTTATTATCGTTACTAATATTAGTATTTACAATAAAAAATAATATATAAATGACACATATAGATATTTAATGTAACAAGATTAAGATTCACTTTCATTTTGCCATATTTGTAAATCTTTTTTTTTAAATACTATAAACTAAAACTATAACTTATTAATACCACATATTTCAAAAATCATAACTCCAAATATATATATATATATTATTTTAATTTATTTTTAATACTTTTAATGAAATAAAAATAAAAGATACATAACTATTTTTTAAAATTTTAATATTTTATTTTGAATTAATATTCAAAAATAGGCTGATTTAAATGCATCAAAATTAAGTTGATATCAACTCATACAGCTTGAGTGGGCCTAATGGTTAAGAGCATGTGTTTCCTCCTAAGAGGTCACAGGTTCAAAACTTGAGGGGGTAGAGTATGTATGCCTTCGTAGACTTAGCAGTCAAATCCCTGCCCAAACAAGGGGGTCTCATACACCAAACAAGGGGGTCTCATACACCAATTTGGTGTCTGGCTTGGCTGTGACCTTAAAAATAAATATTATTATTATTATTATCAACTTGTAAGTTTTAAGTAGATGATAACCTGCTCTTAGAGCTAGGCCCAACAAGAATCCCTTTAAATTGGGTGTAAAAGTTAATTTTGAAATTTCAATCCCTTAACTACATGAGTTATATCATAACTGTAGAACGATATATCAAGGGGTTTACGCCATTGATGGATCATGAATGTGATGAAATGAAATATCTTATGCACTGTATGTCAACATCTTCTCGTCATGTTCTTCTCAGTCAATTTGATTTAATAATATTTGGCCCCAATCTATCTGTTTTTCTCGTAGAAATGGGAACATGCCATCCATCCCTAGGGAAGGCCGCCACAGACAATTTCGAAGGGAAGGACAGATGTGCTCATCGCCCGCCAGGGGTGTCATCATATTTCATCATTTTAATATCATGTGATGCCTCACGAAACCTCCATTTCTTCGCCATCATGGTGACACAGGCGCTTGCTCGGCCAATGACACGGACGGTTTGTTGCTCGGCCGAGGACGAATAAATTGAAGTTAATGGAGATCTCCAGAAATCCAAACGCTCGCAGATTAAGACTGATGAGAAGGGGAAACTCGGGCATGGAAAACAAGGAGCTTTATCAATATTCCCTCTGGTCTGAGTTGCCAGAACATTTGGTGGAAAGAATAATGGAATTCCTGCCCCTGGAATGCCTCTTTCGTTTCCGCGCAGTCTGCAATGGATGGAAGGAGGTCTTGTCTGGGAATCGGTTGAGCAGACTTGGGAAAGCAGCGGCCAAGAAACAGCCATGGCTGGTTCTGTGCATGCCCATGAACACACAAATGGGATGCCTCGTCTATTCCTTCTTCACGCGCTCATGGCGAACCCTTTCTCTTTCTTTCTTACCGGAGGTCTGGACAGTAAATTCCAGAGGGTCGGCAGCGGGCCTGCTTTTGGTGGACATACCGAATGCGGAATCGAATACAATTAATGCCAATGATCAGTCTCCCTGGAGATGCGTCTGTAATCCTCTGACGCAGAGCTTTTTCAGACTTCCTGCAATGCTCTCAATACGCGTTGTGGTTGCAAGGGCTATTGTGCCTGTAGAGAAAAAAAACAGCTACAAGGTCGTGGTGGTGGGGAAGTGTGGTATCAGAAACACCATGGTAGTTGAAGTGTACAATTCTGAAACAAGATCATGGAGAATTGCTGGCAATCTGCCTCCAAGTTCTTTGGAAACAAGAAACGAACATGTCGTTATCAGCAATGTCGGCTCCGTCTTCTGTATGGCGTCATTGGGCGACGGCATCATTGCGTATAACACCGACGATGGGAGTTGGGCAACGTTGCCAATGCCCACCATGGCCGTGACCAACAACGTGTGGCCTCGTCTCATCGCCTGTGGAGTTTCACTCTTCATTGTGAAATTCATCAAGCGTGACCATGTCCTCAGGGAGGTGATCATGTGGGAGTTTCCCCTGAAAGCGCGCAGTGATTTGAATTCCAGGTGGAAGGAGATTGGGAGAATGCCGGAATCCGTGTGCGCGGATTTTCAGAGAATGTCGTGCTCTGGCTGGATTGAATGTATTGGAGTCGGAGATTACATGTGCTTTAGGGCTCACACAAGGGTGGACGTGGTTGTTTATAGCCACACCCGCAGGTCCTGGGAATGGCTGCCAAAGTGTCCATGCACACATCCAGATTGTCACAACTCACGTCTCAGGGGTTTGGCTTTGGAACCTAGGCCGGATATGGAGGTCTCCTAGATTGATTTCACTATTGTCTTTTCCTTACAAATGCATTGTTTATTTAGGGGTCAGGGGTATTTCTTGTTTTGGGGACTCTGCAGCATTTCAATTATAATTGTTTTGAGCCATTTGCACTTGCTCTGCATATGCAGTTCAGTGATAATTGCCTATGGATCTGTAACGCAAAGTGATTTTTTCAGTATAATTCTAATGGTTGATTATAAATTTTAATGGTTGATTGTATACATTTAAGTTAACGGCTATAAATTTTGATGGTTGATTGTATATGTTTAAGTTAATAGTTGATTGTATACATTTAAGTTAATAGTTATAAATTTTATTGGTTGATTGTAAATATTTATTTCGGATAAATCATTCCTGGTCAATCCGAGTATTGTTTTCCGAGTGATTTTTCAAAATGGCTTATTATTCATTTCTATTTTCAAAGTGTGGCCATTGCCATAAAAAAATTTGGCAAATCTAAAAATTGGCAAATCTCTTTAAAATGTATTTGACAAATCTCTTATATATTATGGATTTAAATTAGCTAATATTGAATTATATTTAATAAATTTTATATATTTCATTTTCAGTTTAGTTAGTTAATGTTGTTGTAAGATTAGAATTTTCATTTTTTTAAAATCAATATAGTGGTGAATTCCCATAAAATGGAAATGTTTCACCCATTTACAATTTATGGAATGTTATTATTTGCATGAAACAAAACAATAAAATTTTACACTTGTGCATTCACATAAAACTAAACTTAAAATGAAAACCATGAAAAACAATTAATAATTATTAAAAAAATCAACTATTATTAAAATTAACTTCAATGTCAAAATAAATTTGAAATTCCAGGGCAGCCATCCATGCCAAAGTTGGGAGTTCTATAGCTGGTTTAGTTCTTATCTTATTTCAATATAACCAAAAATGGTTTAGTTCTTATCTTATTTCAATATAACAAAAAAGATGATAGTAGTGTGATTTAATAGAGATTATTATGATATTATTTTATAAATATAAATTTATGATATTTTTAAAATATAGAAAAGATTATTTAAAAAAATAATGATGTTTTTTTAAATTATTACATGAAATTGATGGA
The DNA here is from genome assembly GCA_000404065.3 of Pinus taeda. Lineage (NCBI taxonomy): Eukaryota > Viridiplantae > Streptophyta > Pinopsida > Pinales > Pinaceae > Pinus > Pinus taeda. The sequence goes on from APFE031123106.1 coordinate 50,805, forward strand.
AAAAATAATAAAAAATACTACAGTCATTATTTTAATTTGAGTTTCTAAAATATTTCATATAACTATTATAATAAAAAAAATTAAAAATCTCATTACACCAAAACATACATAAAATAAATGATTCATCTAAAGCAAAATGTAGGAGAAAGCTCTACAAGAAGTCAATATTACGGTCACTCTCCAAGAGAGCATGGGAATTATCAAATTCTTCAAAGAGGGAGAGGAAGAGAACATGGAAATCAAAGAGAACATGGGAATCAAGGTTAAAGATGTGGTAATAGGGATAATATTCAATGTTAATATATAAAATATTTGGTCATTTTAATAGTTGGTGTAAGGTTAAAAAAAATACATAGAAAACAAAAAAGGAAATTTCTTCTACAACTAAGAAGAACATTCTACATTCAATGTGTTTATGCCATAGGAAAAGAAACTTATTATATATTTTTTTCATTTTAGTTGTTTTAATCATATGATGAGTAAGTGATGAGGATTTATAGGAGAAATTTGATGGTTCAAAAAAATTATGGTTTAACTCGATTGTAATTGTTTTATAAAAATAATGGAACATTTAACTTTTTATAGGTTAATGACATATGTACAGATTAGAAAATATTGTATGAAAATGTGAAAAATGCATTTTGGTTGGCCACTATTGACACCTTTGCAATATTAAGGATATATATGCAGCTGGTTTTTGTGTGCCTAGTTTTTCTTTGCATGCACATTTTTCTTTTGTGTTCTCTGTTTAACTTGCACCTTGAATAGTGTTATCACAATTTTAGTTAATAGTTTTAAAAATGCGTTGACGGTTTCAGTGTCAGTGTCAATGTGTAAAAATAGTGTGCAAGCGCTGACATATAGAATATCAACGTTATTATAAGATTTGAAAATAAAAATACATTGACAACTAAAGTGGCAGTGCAAATTTGTGAAGACAATGAATTAAATACGTTGACAACTAGAGTATCAACACCAAATGAAAAATTCAATTTTTTTTCATGTCCAAAGGAATGCGCTAATGGAGCATGTGTCAGTGAATGAATGATTATATATCAAGTGAGTGTTGATCAATTAGATGGTGATATAACGTGATCGGTTTTTGGGTTCTGCCGCCAAGAGGTAAATTCAGTTAAAAAGTCATGATTGCACATAAAGGTTTTATGTTATCGCTAGTCAAGTTTATTATATGATTTATTGCCTCCCATGATGCGAAATTATTTATTTCAAATGGTTAAACCATGCATAATGCATGGTTAACTTGTTGTATGTTCTACACCAAGAGAGGAGAGGTTGTTAGTTATCATGGAAACCACTGATCGAATCCCACTCCCACTTTTGGTGCTAGTGTTTGACAATGAAATCTATGGTAAGGAGTAGAAAACTACACAAAGGTGAGCCCAAAGGACCTAACTTACTTGAAGTCCACCCAGAGATTCATCAACGTTTTCGAGAGGCAGGGTGGGCACAATTCTTCTTCCGTTGTAGCGGTATCATGATGGAGTTGTTAGGGATTTCACAGAGGGTTTTGATGGTCAGCAAGTCAATGTTGGGGGTATCTTTTTTCCTGTTACCGAGGATCTAATCGCAGAAGTCACGGACCTCCCTGTGGACAAAGAAAGAAGATTCAAGGGTCATGTTTTGGTCAGAATTGATGTGCCACTCTTTCTGAAGGATGAGTATAAGGATAGGTGATGGAATTTAGAAATATGGAGTTCTTGGTTGAAGGATGAGTGCATTGTCTCCTTCATATCACACAGTCTTACTTCACATGCGAAGGACGCTTCACCCGGGTGAATTGTACCATTTTTGTTTCCTTACCCACATCGCAAGTCAGGTTAGGGTGAACACTAATTATTTTCTATTTATGAGTCTGAAGTACATGTTTGCAAGGGTCAGGGCAAATCCCAATGTTTCTTCTCATTTCATATATCATAAAGGTTTAATTAAGCTATTGATTGAAAGCCACTTAAGAAAGGTAGGTAGGACTTGGGAGAATTTTCTGTTTTGGGGAGGGTTTGAAGAAACTGTAAAACCGAAAAGGGGTAGAAAGAAAGGAAGCAAAAAGAAAACTAAATAACCCCAACTAGAAAGGGGGACCTCATCCGTGCAAACTAGGAGTCAGCAAAAAGTAGAATCAGTTCCTTCTTTAGTTCCTTAGTTACCAAAGGTTTATACAAGGAAGAGTGAGAGGCCAAGAAAAACAAAGGATGTCCCTTCTCCCAGTCTACCTCTACATGCAAAAATATAAGTCATTAAACAAACAAAGAAGGTCAAGTGAAAAATGATTAAGCCCGAGATAGAGCAAACATAAAATGACAAAGAACCAACCTTAGCTGAAATGTTTAGAGGTGAAAAAAGGCCACATAAAAGACCATGGAATAATATAAGATAGAAAATTAAGCTAAACCAAAACCCTAATTTGGCAAAGGAGGTGAATGATGTAGACAAAATCCCTTAGAAAGACTTAAATATAAAAAGGGAGGAGTCCACAAGCTTAACAAAACCTAAGAAGACCAAAGGCTCAACGAAAAAAGTTAACATAGAGGCCCAAAGGACTAAGAAACAAAGAAAAACTAATGTTGACATCATATTAGAAGCAATTAGCACAATCAACTAGTTATTTTGACAACATAGTTTTGATTACCAACTGTTCATATAGAGGTTTGAATAAAGGCTAATAACTATCATATCAGTGATTTGAACTGTTAAATTTTGATGAGTGCTGACAGTTTTAGTGTCAACACAATTTTGTATTGATTTTTATAAAAGCACTAACAACCAACCCGTCAAAGATCCTGGTCCTTATCCCAAGTTGAAAGAGTATCAATGGATTGGTCAGCGCTAGCAGATCTAGTAGTCACGAAAGGAAGAACTACATAAATAGATACCATTTTTAGCATGAGGACGAGGCACAGGTTCCAGGAGGCTAGGAAAAATACCAATCAGCGATTTCAACCCCAGTTTCTATCCGAGATTTTAATTGTTATATTTTTAGATACAGATATTTATGAGATTATGTATTGTATTCATGTATTAGATATAGACCCTTTATATTTAGAAATTTGTAATTAACTAAATACTAGAAACGTGATTATAGTTTGTAATTTTTCTATAAAGACAAAGTCTTTAAAATTAAGAAGGGTCTGGTTTTTGTTGAAATAACTATTGTGCTGTGTATTTTTTGGGATATTTTTAATGAAGAAAGCCTGAAGCTACATCAAAGGTTCATGTGTTGAGTGTTTGGAATGTGTTTTCTCTTGTCTTATGTGTCTTTTCTTGCCATGGTGTATCATCTTCTAATGACAAAATGAAAGAATATAAGAAAAGTTCATTCATTGTGATGCTTTGTTCATAGATTTAATTGTTTGCACTCTTCTTTATAAAGTTGTCGTTGAAATTCATCTAGTTGGTGCTCCTTCTCAGTGGATTGTTTCTCTCACATTCTAGCTTTCATTAGAGCAAATCAATGTTTTAGATTTGCTCAGCTACCTTGCCTTTGCTGGTTTGTTTAAGTGTGATCTTATGTTAAGCCAAATTAGACTCCATCACTCAATGGTATGTATTTTTCTCTTGATTCCAACCAACATCAACACTTTTTAAATTAATCTAGCCATAGTTTAATATACCTGCTACCATTATGACCGAGGGTAGTTTATTTTGAGGAGAGATCCCCCTCTGGATTGAAGGGCTATCTTCAATCCCAAAGTGGTTAGAGGTTACCTTAGAGTTTTTCCCACAACCAAGGTTTTCTATGAGTGACAAAATTTTTGTGTCATTGTTAGGGAATAAAGGATATATTTCCCCGCAATGAATTAATTGCTTAAATTAGATCTTTGAGAGAAAATAGGGATCTGAAACATTAGTTCTGGCTACAAGATTTTTCTCTAGCAACTCCACTTTGAAATTTTAGGTGATTCTATTAAGGAAGTTTTGGCTCATAGGGGAGTCTACACATAGGAGAACCCCGATCCTAATCCTCCAAACATTTTGTCAAGTACATATAGGTTGTTAAGAACAAGAAGAAGATGTCCAAAAAAATTAGGTATGGTTCATTGAGAGAGGTCATGTTCATTACCTAAAAAGGTTGAATCTTTCGATGATATACAGTTCGATATAAAATTTGAACAAATTTTATTTTGATCTAAGTCTGAAAGAAGCCTTTCATATACTATGTTTGATGAGACCAGATTTGAAACTTTTATTTCTAATTCTGCTAGTCAAGAATTAAATTTGTTGCCACAGGATCAAGAAAATTTGTTTCAATTCAAAAGTTAGAGAAGATATTCCATGAACTTCATATAGTTGCATCCAAGTCCCCAACTATTCCATTTTTCATTCCATCATTCTCTGCCTCAACTAGTCCTTGGGTTTCCATGGGAATTCATACTCCTATCTCATCAACTATCACAACAACAATGTCACTTACATTTTCATATGCATTCGAGATCCCTAGTGTTAGTTCAACTTCATCTCACACAAATATGGTTGCTAGATATGCCCCTCTCAATCTCCAAGATCCACTACATGATCTCCCTCTGAAATATGGATAAAACTTACTTCAGTTTGATGGTTTAGTCCCCCTCACAGCACAACAACATGTAGATAAGTTGAATGATTTCATTGATCTAGAGGAGGTAGATCATGAAGATGTTAAGCTTATAATTTTTTCACAAAGTCTTTTAGGGGAGGTTAAGAGATGGTTCAGAGCTTTACCAACAACAAGCATTGCTAATTTTTGATAGTTTGAACAAATCTTCCTTAATAGGTAGGAGGTGAAGAAAAATACTCTGCAAATATTGGTTGAATATGAGAGTCTGAAAAGAAACCTAGGGGAGACAGTTCAGTAATTTACAACAATGTTCAATAGGGTTTACAATTCAATCCCTGTTGAGATTAAGTAGCCCCTAGTTTATCCCTACTGCACTATCATGATGGTTTTGATGCTGACATAGCTTATCAACTTAGATAAAGGAATCCTGTTACCTTGGAGGCGATGCAAAACAATGATATATGAGTGGAAGTAAATTTGTTGGTTAAAAAAGAAAATATGAAGACTGAGAGAAGGGTGGTATTTAAGGAGGAATCATCTTCTTCATTTGATGTTAAATTGATATTATGTTAAAGACAATGGAGAAATTGGTCGACAAGTTGGCCCCTCCGAGAAGTGAGCCTCAACCTCAGGTGCGAAACCCAAATTTTAGAAGACCTCGAGGCCCTCAAAGCCGTTAAAGAGAACAAAAAAGTCCTGAAGATCAACATGTTTTTAGGCCTCTCTTTCTAGAATTTTTTGTTGATGAAGATTCAACTAAAGAAACAAACCAACAGATAAGTTGTTTTGATGATAATGAAACCCAGGTGTTTACGAACAAGGGAGAGCATGATAATTTTTTCGAGTCTTCAGGAGTGAAAGAAAACATTCATATGTGTGATTAATAAGTTTACCAGTAGGGTTATAATAACATAGTAACAAATTTTCAAAAGAAATATAATCTCAGAGGCCAAACTATTCCAGTTATAACTCCATCACAAAAACCAACAACAAGATGAACCAAGAAAGGAGATACTTGAAAGACCAGAGGAGCCTAAAAAGGATGCTCCAAAAATGTTAGAGGGAGACAAGAAAGATGCCAAAGAAGTGGAGAATATGTAGACATCCTTCAATTTGGAGAGTGGAATTGGTAAATTGAGAATTCCTATCTCTTTTGCTGAACTATTGAAAAATGAATAGTATAGGAAACATTTTTTTTCAATGGTTAAAAGTCTAGAAAATGATTAGATAAATATCAATTCATAAGATTCTCTCAATTTGGATGATGATGCCTCGAATTTGTTTTTTTCCCCATGTAACTAGTGTGAATAATGATGTCCCTCCTTTTTGTGTTAGTCTAACTGTTCATGACATGATCCTTCATAATGCCATGCTAGATTCGGAGCATCACACAATTTGATGCCCAAGTCAGACATGGAAAAATTGGGACTTGATATTACAAGACCCTATAAAGAATTATTTTCATTTGATTTAAGAAAAGTCAAGTGTTTAGGGTTAATAAAGGATCTAGTGGTAACCATGGCACAAATACTTGCAAAAAGTGTGATAATGGACATAGTCATAGAAGATATTCCAATGTGATTTGGTATGTTGTTATCTCGGTCTTGGGTAACAAAGCTAGGAGGAACACTAGAAATGGATATGGCATGCATTCATTAAACTATTTGGTGAACTGAAGAGGCTATAAAAAGAAGTCCAAATGGATTTTATGGTCAAAAATAAAAATTAGTGAGACAACCATCCTATTTATGAAATAGATACAGAGATTGGTTCCCAAATTTTCTTTAATGATTGTTGTATTGATGCATAAATACCATAACAGATTGAAGGCAGTTTTCAAAAAGAAGAAGTTTAGGCAACTCCAGATGAAGGTATTTGGAATTTACATTTTGATGGTTCTACCTATAGAGAAGGTTCCAAAACATGAATTTGGATCATTTCACCATACCTCACTAGTTAGCTACACTCTTACCAGTTATATTTTGACTGACACTAATAATATTGCAAAATACGAAGCTTTGATCATTGGGTTAAATTTGTTGAGAGAACAAAAAGAAAAGAGAGTTCTTGTTTTTGGAGATTTAGAATTGGTTGTGAAACAGATCAAAGGCATATATTAGACTAGACATCTAAGGATGAGGGTTTATTGTAATGAGGTATGGGACATGTTTTCTAATTTCTTTTCGGAACATGAAATTTATCTTGTTTGTAGAGGACAAAAAGGAATAACAGAGTCTTTAGCTATTGCTTCTAACACTTTCGAAATTCCCATTTACCTAAACAAAAAAAATTAAATTAATGTGAGACACAAATCCTTTATCCCTGATAATACCAAACAATGGAAAGTCTTTGAGGATGATCAGAAAATTAGGAGATTCCTGGAGTGGACTAAGGATTTTATTAATACCCCAATTGATAGAGGTGATGATGAAGCAACAAAAGAAAATCTTGAAACAACAATTTTATTAAATGTTATAGCTGGGCATGATTTCATACAACTAAACAACAATATAATTCCTAGATGCCTAGTCCCTTTAGAAAGGCTTTTTGACTCAAATGATGTAGTTGTCAAACCTAGAATTCTACCAAGAGAGGGAGAAATGGAGAACTATAATTTAGGGACAAAAGATAATCCTAAAGTATTCCTTAAAAGCATAACAAAAGTAGTAGTATGTAAATTTGTTGAAAGAATTTTCAGATGTGTTTGCCCCGAGGTATGAAGATTTGAAGCTTTATGATAAGACTGTTATTTAGCACACCATTCTAGTTAAAGAGAATGAGAAGCCCTTCAAGCAGAAATTGAGAAGAATCAACCCCAAGATGTTGCCATTAATTGAAAAGGAGGTTAAAAGGTTGTTTGCTTCTAAAATCGTTATCCCTTTGAGATTTCGAACTGGATAGCCAATATGGTCCCATTAAGGAGAAATAGTGGAGAAATCAGACTCTACATAGATTTCAAGAATCTAAACAAAGTTTATTTGAAAGATAACTATCCTTTACCCAAGATGGAACACATTTTGTATAAAGTAGTTGGGATGTACTTGGATTGATTCAAAAAATGAAGTTTGGTGCAATTTTGAGCTTCTAAAGCTTGGTTTCATTCATAGGACTCTAATTTTCCTTGGGCTTGGCCATCCTAGGAGCCTCAAATCCCTCTTGTATAATTTCTTTATGTCCTTTGAAAGTCTTTTTCAATTGCATCTCCTATTTTTGCATTTATTATTCATGTTTACTTTGTTGTAGGTTACATTGGTTAAATTATTGAAGTGAGTTGTTTTTCAGCTTATTTACAGATTCGCAAGCATCATGCATCCTTAGAAAATCTTTGAAAAGTCATCTTCATCATTGAGCTACTTGGATTGGGTTACTAGTTCATGAATCTAGAATTTCTAGAAGTCCCTCGTAGAAAAATAGTAGTAATTTTTTTAGAATGCGTTAATGAGCTTCGTTTGAGTTGATTCCACTTGTATCAGGTCATGGAAAATTCAAGTTAATAACAAATTTTACCCCATAGCATTTTCATTTGATTAGATTAGGCATTTAGTAGGTTAACTAGCTCACTAGTTCTTGAATTTCTAGTTTTTAGAGTAGTAATTTTTTGCTATTTTTTAGCATGTGTTAACTAGGGTATTTTGGAGTAAGACACCCTACTTAATAATAAAAAAAATCCCATCCTATTTTCATTTGATTTACTTGGGAATTTGACAAGTTATCTTCTCTTGTAGCAAAACAGGGCCTCTTGTAGCACCTCTTGTAGCTCTCCTGTAGCACATGTAAACTGCACCGGATTTGCTTCAAAAGCTTGTTTTTTCTCTCTTTGGCTTGAATAATGACCCCTAGGCTCCAAAACCATGATTGAGTAAGACCAAAAACCTCTTAAGCCTTTCTTCTTCTCCATTGTAATTCACCTCCGCAGTTATGGTTAGTGGACAAATTCATGACTTAAAGAGCATAATGATGATTTTCATGACTACTTTATGAAGCACCTTATGAAATTTGTTGAAAAAATCTATCTTGAATGCAGTGATTTAAGAATGATTTCTAAAATGGGATTAAAATTTACATTCATGCAATGTAGAATAACCTTCCCTTTCTGCAAAAGTAACTAGTATTTACTCTCTACAAAAGTAATTAGGTTTCCTTTCTGCAAATAGAGTAACATTTCCATTTATGCAATTAGTTTAGGCTTGTATTTCATGGAATTCACTTCATTGTATCAAATCAACGAAAGAAGGACACGTTGCATGTTACACACACATTTCTGACACCTCTTAAGTTTGTACAAACCTCAGGTTGATAATTTAAGTTGATAGCCTTGGGAGTTGCAACATTCTTGTTTCAATACCTGGGCTCATCACTTTTTGGCACCGTTTTCGAGGAGGCCTCAAGTATGCATTGTTTTCTTCCCTAGTTGATCAATTTCTACAAAAACAAAAGAATTGAATTAGGCATATTTCATTTCAGAAAATTGCATTGCATTAACATTCTTATTCAATTTTTTTTAATAAAAACATAAAATAATTACTTCTCCAACACCAAACCCGCCCATTTGATCATGTGACACAGTAAGAACCACATCACCATCCATTTTTGTGGATAGAAGAAGAAGTGGTGGAAGAGAAGTTAGAATAAATGGATGGAGATGATGACAATGAAGAAGATCCTCTTAGATTTCCCATTCAAGATACTGATGTCAATGTGCATATGAAGAACCTGCCTCCATCATTCCTTCCCAACTTCCATGGTATGAGGTCAGAGGGTCCAAAAAGCTTTCTCTTTGAATTTTAAATCCTTTGTAGATATTATGGTTAGTTATTAAACACTCAAAAATTGATATTGTTTCTGGCAGCATTGAAAGATAGAGCTCTTAAATGGTTCATGAGTTTAGGGACTAATTCAATAATATCGTGGAATGATATGCAAAATATATTTATAGAAAAATATAAAGATCGTAATCTTAAAGAAAAAATATTTAGAATGAATCAAGAATAATATGAGATCCTTGAGGATCTAATAGACAAATTTATGTATAATGTTAAGAGGGAAAAATTACATCATTTAGGATCTGACACGCTAAAAACCCTCTTGCTTAGAACAATTAGGGATGAGTGGATTTATTTGCTTGATCTCATGAGTGAAGGTGATGTATAGAAATTTTCATTTGAAGATATTTGTGAAACATGCAAGCACATAACAAGAGGAAGGGAAAGAGTAAGTAAATTAACATCAAGATCAGTAAGTCAAACTAAACTTGGAAATTGGCTTGATAACTTCAAAACATAAATTTTTAGCAATATAAGCAAACAAGTAGAAATGTTAAGAATGGAAGATGAGAAAAAAGAAGATGTTGATATTTGTATTGTCCATGCAGAATCACATGTTATTAAATATTTCCCATCGTTACCGAGGTTGAAGGAAGTTTACCAAGAGGAAAATGGAGCAAGTCAATCACCAAAGCAACTATCCTATGTATCTCAAAGAATACCATGGTAGCCTAGTCAACTTGATATGATGCAAGAACCTAATTCAAAATTTCAAGGTTATGCACATCCATCTCAAAGTAATTGGAACACATCCTTTCCTTGGAAACCTTGGCCATCTCAACCCTAAAACCAATCTTGGCAACGAGGTTGGAAAAAACCTTATGGGAGAAAACCATAATATCCTCAATAGTTTCCTCAATATCCTCGATACCCAACTACATGATATCCCTACCATCCACCTCCACCACAACCACAACCCCAACCACATTTGCCTCAAAGATGCACTCCTACTAAACTACATGTACCACCATTTCCAAACTCACACAAGGAAGTAACTCAACCCACTTACAATGTTGGGGTACAACACTTCCAAACAACACCTCTTGATGTGAATGGTATTCACCTTAGATCAAGAAGTATATTGCAACAAATATATTTTATTGATGTCATTGAAGAACAACATCTAGAAGAAGAAGATCCAGAAAAGACCAAAGAACCTTGGACTACATTTAATGAAGTGCAACCATTGGAGCCTAAGAATGAAGAATTTATGTTGTGCTTATGATCCAAACTTATGCAGGAACACAACATAATACAAATATAAACATAAACACAAATATAGAGATGCAATATACATAAAACTTCATTTAATTACTATCAAGGAACTGAAATATGCTTACATATAGAATGGAAATAAACTAGCTCAGGCGATGGTAGCTTATCTTTAAGAAGAGATGTGGCAGCTACATGCCTTTGAACTGTGTTACAATGAGGCTCTAAGGCCTATTTATTATTTATAAACAATGGAAAAACCTAAAAATCCAAAAACCTAACCCTAGGAGATGAAGTGCCAAACCTATGGGCCGCATTGGGGTAAATTGGTACATCAATTTCCCAGGGTTGTAACTTTGGCATATGATCCTTGTTTGATGCGCACAATACCTTGTTAGAAAGATCTATCCAAGTACTATAAATTTCAATTACAAATGTCAATTGATGTCTCACATTTGCCCATTTTCCAAAAAACGACGTTTAGGGCCTCAAAATGACTCGAGAAGTTCAGGACCTGAAAAACTGCCAAAAATAGTAAACTTTGTTACAATTATAGAAACTGAAAGAAACAATGGTACAATGGTGGGGGTCCAGGTGGAATGGGTGAGTGACCACCAATATCCACCTAAATCAGTCCCCCCCCCCTTTAGGAAGCAATGGACCCCATTGCGTTGAGTGCCTCCATGAGATGGCGAAACTTCTGTTGAACTTGGTCCCCAATGAGCCACTTGCCTTGGTGTGGAAGCTTACCAGATTTGACAACTCGATATTGTTGGATCTTCTGCTGGAGAGTGTTCTTGATCTATGTGTCAATGATTCGATCAATTGTGGCATGTTCCATGTAGTCTAGGTTTATCTATGTTGGTTTGAGTTGTTCTGCAATGTCTGATGTGTCCATTAATGGTGGAAAGTATGGTCAAAGGTAGTCCACATTGAACACTGGGTGAAGGCCAAGAAATGGGGGAATGCTGAGCTCAAAATATTTTCTCCCATAGCCTTGGTAATGGTGTAAGGCCCATATCAGAGTGGTATGAGCTTCTGATGGGCTTCAGTAAGGCGCTTTTTCTACAAATGCAACCAAACTTTTTCGCCCACCTGAAACTTGTGTGGCACCCGATGTTGATCATGTCATTGCTTGTACTTGGAATTGGAATTCTCCAAGATGTCATGACCCTGCTGGCGGATGTGATGGATGCATTCAATGAATATGGTTGTTTTATTAGCCTCAGACAGTATATGTGTGGATTATGTCTGTGCAATCGTATGAGGCATAATAACATGAATCAGACACAATGGTTGAAATCCTAAACCCACTTGAAGGGGATTGCAAATATTCAAGCTATGGAGAGCTCTTTTATAACTATGATGTAGATAGGGAAGGCTCTTATCCCAGGTTCGTGGATGCTTGGAGTTATACATGGGGAGTATGTTCACTATCATCATGTTGATGACCTTTGTCTGGCCATCAGTCTGGGGATGGAATGCAATCAATTTTGTGAGCTTGGTGTCCAATAGTGTCTAGTGGCTTGACTAGAATGTGCTCAAGAACCTTCTATCTTAATCTCATATAATGGTTTGCGGGATCCAAAAATGTACCCACACTTGTTCAAAGAAGAGTTTGGCAATGTCCTTTGCTGTGATACTGTTCTTACATACTGCCAATATAGCCATCTTAGAAAAAAATTCAATGACCACAAATACACAGTCATTGCCATCCTTGGTAGAAAGGAGGCCAAACATATATTCCATGGAGATGGATTCCCAAGGCTAGATGGGAGTAGGCATAGGAGTGTACAAGCCTTACTTCTTGATGGTTGGCTTGGCGATGGTGTAGGCAGTGCAGTATCTGATATATTTCCCAACATCGTGTCATAGTTTTGGCCAATAAATTTACTTTTGTAGTACGACCACAATTTTCTCCAACTAAGGTGTCCTGCAACCCGATTGCAGTGTGCCTCCAAAATCAGCTTGGCATGCTTGCTTGAAGGAACACAAAGGTGGCCCAGGTAGCATAATAATGCGTCCTGGAGGTGGAAATCAAGAACTTGCATTTCATCCATTAGAATTTGGTATGTGGAGGTGAACTATAGATCATTTTTGTACAGTTGCGGCCATCCAGAGGTCTCGTGGCCACAAGAGTTGAGAACACTGGTCAATGCTGCAATTAGGGGCCGACTGAGGTAGTGTAACACATGATTGGTGCTTCCCTTTTTGTATTTAATGTTCAAGTGAAATTGTTGTAGATATGTAGACTGCTTCTAATGGAGACCATTTTGTAACTTCCCTTGTGTTTGTATAAAATTAAGAGGCCGGTGATTGGTGTGGATGACTGTCTCCTTCCCTAGAATGTAATGCTTCCATTGCCAACAAACCTGCAGGATGGAATACATCTCTTTATCATAGGTGGGGTACTTCTGAATTGTATCAGAAAGTGTCTCACTATGATAGGCTAGTAGATGCCCATGTTGGGTGAGGACTGCACCAATAGCATAGTCAGAGGCGTCTGTCTCAATTTCAAATGGTTGTTGCAGGTTTGTTAATGTGAGTACCGGCACAAAGTAGAGGCACTTCTTCAACTCAATGAACGCCTTTTGTTGGGGCTCAGACCAATTTTTTTTTTCTTTTGCTTCGCCCTTGGTAATTTGACTCAAAAGACAAGTGATATGGGAGAATCCCAACATGAACCTGCGATAAAATTTGCAAGGGCCAAAAAGCCGTGAAGCTCTGTTAGAGTGGTCAGGGCTGGCCAATCCTGAATGGCTTGGATCTTAGTCGGATCCACATGTACACCTCACTCATTTATGACGTAACCTAGATATTGGACGAGGCTCATGCCTAAGGTGAATTTCTCCAAGTTGGCACATAGTTTGTGTTGTCGTAGGGTTTGAAGGACCTGTCGAATGTGTTGCAAGTGTTCTTCCCAATTCTTGTTAAAGATGAGGATGTCATCAAGATAAACAACCATGAATGAGTTGGTGAAGGGCCACAAGATGTCATCCATTAGCCTCATAAAAGTAGCAGGGGAATTTGTCAACCCAAAGGGCATAACCAAGCATTCTAAAAGGCCTTCCATAGATTTGAAGGTGGTCTTCCATATATCTGTGGACTCTATTGGAACCTGGTGATAGCCAAACTTCAGATAGATCTTGCTGAAATAATTGGCCCCCTTGAGTTGGTCCAGAAGGTCATCAATCTGTGGGATTGGATACCTGTTCCTGAGAGTGATTTTATTTAGTGCCCGATAATCAATGAGAGCCTCCAGGTATCATCCTTCTTCTATACAAGTACAAGCGAGATCCCGCAAGGAGAGTAACTTGGTCAGATATGCCCTTTTTGCAGCAACTCTTAGATTTTTCGCTTGATCTCTTCATTTTCCAGAATGGAGTAGCAATATATCGACCCATTGGGTAGAGGTGCTCACAGAGCTAGATTGATCGAATGCTTGACCTGATAGTGCAAGGGTACCCTTGTGGGTGAGGAGAAGGTGTACCTATATTCTTCCATGACCTTATCCACCTGCTTTTGCTGCATGGAGGAACCCTTTGTTGGCATTATGATACAGGTATGACACATGTGTTTTCCTTGATGGCAACTCTCTTAGATGAAAGATCACAGTATAGCAAGTAAACAACAAGAATGAAGAAAGAAAGGTATACGTAAGTTCACTATATACCAAGCTGTGTATACACGCAGGTTCACTATATACAAAGGCACGCATATCGTACACATGCACTTTCAAGGTATTGGTCCTACGTGGTTTTGGACCATGGTATTGAGAGAGGCCTAAACCTATATAAGGAGAAGAAGATCATTAGGCCAAACTGCAAGTGTGCAAGTGATGAATATCTAATGAAGTGTGAGATCTAGTATGTTGGTTATGGGTTTGTGATGCTTTGCTTGATCTGAACCAAGGATGCACCTATGTGGTTGATGATGGATGATGGATTGGGATCATATTACATGGAATGTATTATCATTATATGGTTTGATCATGGATATATTAGATCTGAATTATTGACATGTGTTTTATTGTATAAATGTTATGATCTGGGTATGGCTGATGTCTAGAATAGCAGCAAAGTTATGAGTAAATGTTTGCAGATTTGTACGTGGGTTCACTTTGGTAAAAACGTGTATACACACTGGTTCATCTCATCAGAGTAGCATATATAGTATGAAGTATGATATTTGAAGTTGCAGTTGGATCTGGTTGTTGTTGCAGAATTCTATGGTCTGCTCTGTGTTCTGATGACTGTGTTTTGTTGACAGGGTTTTAGTGTTTCAGTGTTGGGTGATTCAGAGATTGATGATGCAGGTGTAGTTGATGGGTGTCTTGCAATGGTGATTAATTTTGTGCTTCAACGTTGTTGATGGGTCTAGTATGAAAATTGGATGAAACGTGGTCTTCAGATTATGGTGTTGTGCTTCAAGAGTATCCAGTATGAAAATTTATGAAACGTGGTAGCTGGAGGAAGAGAGAAGGTCATAGCCTTCTGTAGGTCAGTGCCTACGTACTGGTAAACATATCAACCAATATAACAACCAGGGGGTTGGAGCTTCCCTTCCAGTAGCAGCTGGAAAACGAGTGAAGGTTGGAGCCTTCAGTAGGCCGGCGCCTACGTACTAGTAAACATATCGGCTAGTATAAGAGCCAGGGGGTTGTAGCTCCCTTCCAGTAGTAGTTGGAGAACGAGAGAAGGTTGTAGCCTTCTGGAGTTCTTTGCCTGCGTACTGGTATGAGTCTGCGCCAGTACAAGATTGTAAATAGGTTTTTCTTATATTAAAGGAAGACGATAGTAGGTGGTTTTTGTCTGGCATTGGGTTTCAACTTTCCACCTTATATCATGGTGTTCATGTGTGATGATCTGTTCTATTTTACTGCACCTGTTTACTGTTTATATGGTTAATGAAGTGATGATGATTTTATTAAAGATCAACATATAATGGATTAACTGAATCATAAGTTTACTGGATATACGCTAGTTGCATTAAACACAGTTGCGTGTACACGCGGGTTCCCTTAACTGAAGTAACGTAGATGAATCTGATTATGCAAATGAAAAAATTAGTGATTTGCTTGTAGGTTTTAATCCCGTACAGAAATTACCTGCATACGATTACTAAATCACAGGAAAAATAAAAATGCGAGAGCATAACACATAAAACACATATACACAGAGATTTCCCACTGCATCCCAAAACCGAGACTACCAGCTTGATTTTTCATTATATTCCTTTCAATGTTACAATACATATTTATACATGCCGAAGCATCCAATACCATGAACTGAAAACCATCGCGTACACAACCAGGGACTGAAAAACCATAGGTAGGTTCGCCCAACCTAATATAGGGTCCAATTTTTTTTTCCCGGGGTGCTACCCCGAACCCCATAGAGGGGGGCTACCTGCGCCCCTCAAACCCTCCAGACAGGGGGGGTTGTCGCCCCCCCTGTGAACCCCCCGCTGCGCAATCGGCGCAACGAAGGGGGGGCTCCGCCCCCCCTCTAACCCCCGATTCACTACATAGGTTAGTCGTGGAAAGAATATAACACAACAACAATCTCCCACTTGTTGTTTTCTTTCCACAGGGGGCCACAGGAGAGCTTAGTCATTTTTCCAGCCCTGAAACGCCTATTGTTTCTCTACACCAAGAGAACTTCTCAGAGCTCACAGATTTTGTCAATGCATCTGCAGTATTCTTCAAAGTGTCCACCTTTACCAGCAACACCTTTTTGTCTTCTATCATTATCCCTCACAAAGTGATACTGAACATCAATGTGCTTTGTCTTTGAATGATAAGCAGGGTTCTTTGCCAAGAAGATTTCACTTTGGCTGTCACAGTCTATCCTTATAGCTCCTTGTACTAACCCCATACTTGGCCTATTTTACTTGCTCAAACCATTCATCTTTATTTGCTTATGCATGCATTTCTTAGTTTATTCATGTTGTTTGTAGGAAGGAGGTTAGACACTTTATCTACGTGACTAATGCATTATGATTCCAGGTTTTGGCATTGAAAAGGGAGCAAGAGACAACGAAAAAGGGGATAGGGAGACAATGAGGTGGCACTGTTGATTTTGTGGAGAGATGTTCACGGTCTTGGGACACTCCTCGTGATTCCCACCAAGAACTCTGAGCTCCAATCCATCTCCCCTCCGAGCTCAAGAAGCAGCCAGCTGTCCTACGTGAACAATAGTCATAAACTGTTCTACAAGAGCAGTAGTTATGACTGCCCTACAGGATCCGCAGTTAGACTCTAGTTGGACAGCCGAGCTCCTAAAATCAAGGTCACTCGGTGGCTCATTGTTTTTGTATAAATTTGAAGGCCTTAGCCTTAGATGGTTGTTGAAACTCTCGTATTATCATTGTAATTTTGGGAGCACAGTTCAGTTTCGTTC
>APFE031123122.1:0-31007 GCA_000404065.3 Pinus taeda
GACCAATTTCCCTCACAAGGCTTTTACATAAACCTGGAGAGGATTCCAACAACAAATGAAATGTCTGGTCTGGTAGTATTGAGGTAGATGAGACTTCCTACAAGCTGTCTATACTTTGTTGCATCCTCAAATTCCTTTCCTTCAATAGATGTGAGCTTTAAGTTTTGTTCCATTGGAGTAGTAAGAGGATTGCACTCTGTCATGCCAAACCTGTTCAAAAAATCTCCAATGTATTTCTTTTGAGAAAGAAATATGGACTTTGGATGTTGGGTTACTTCAATGCCAAGATAGTAATGAACATAGCCCAAATCAGTCATTTCAAAACTTTTCCCCAATTCCTTCTTTATGGATGCAATGTAGCTTTCATTATTCCCTGTCATTAAAAGATAATCTACATATACCACAAAATATACAACTGTTTTGCCAACTTTCTTGACAAATAAAGTTGCATCATCAAGATCAAAATGATTGAAGTTGAGTTTCAGAAGATGCTCAGTTAGCTTTTCATACCAGGCTCGTGGTGCTTGTTTGAGGCCATACAAGGACTTCACAAGTTTGCATACTTTATGTTCATGTCCTTTCACAGCAAATCCTTCAGGCTGGGACATAAAAACATTTTCTTTTAGATCTCCATTCAAGAAGGCAGTTTTTACATCCATTTGATGGACTTTCCAACCGTTCTGAACTGCTAGTGCAAAGAGTGTCCGGATGGTGGCCATTTTTCTGTGGGAGAAAAAGTTTCCTCATAATCGACCCCTTCCTTCTGTGCAAAACCTTTTGCCACAAGCCTAGCTTTGTGCTTGTCAAGTGAGCCATCAGCGTTGTACTTGTTCTTGTAGAACCACTTGCAACCAATTGGTTTGGTTCCAAATGGAGGATCAACCAGCTTCCAAGTGTCGTTATTTATGAGGGCATCATACTCCTTTTGCATTGCTTCTTTCCATTCATCATGAGAAGCAGCTTCTTTAAAGAAAGTTGGTTCAAAATCTGTAGAAAAGTTCAATTCACAATCATAAAAAAATCCATATCAACAGGTAAATTAGAGTCATCTACATCACCTCCATTTTGTCGGTTTTCATTTCTGGTTCTTGTTTTTCCAATTTCATCAGGATGAACACTTTCAAGTGTCTTTGTCAGCCATTTTGGGGGACCTTTCTGAGATGTTCCAGGCTACTCTGTTGATTGAGTTGGGAGTGAATCAAGATTGAGTCTCCCAATTCTATCAATTACATCACTTAAAGCATCATCCGTTGTTGGAGTTTTCGTCGGGGGAGAGTATTCTTCAGAAGAAGATTCCACATGTTGATCTAGTATAGGAATCCCCCCTTCAAGATGTGGAATCTAATTCTCAAATTTTTGAAATGATTTCTTTTTTGCGAATCTATCCAAGCGATCAAGTTTCCGCTCAACAACATTGTCATATTTGGATGATTCAAGAAAAATTACATCTCTAGATATAACAAATTTTTTATTTTCTTCATCATAGAGGCGGTATGCTTTGGAGGTATTTGAATACCCAACAAAATACACTTACGACTTCTAGCACCAAGTTTGTTTCTATGTACCTTTGGTATCAAAGCATAACAGGTGGAACCAAAAATCCTGAGATGTTTGACCGAAGGAACATGTCCAGACCACAATTCATAAGGAGTCTTGTTTCTTATAGCACTAGATGGAAATCTATTCTTTATATATGCAGCACATAGAACAGCATCAGCCCAAACATTATCTTTACATTTCTGAAAAAAAGCATGGATCGTACCATATTCAAGATTGTTCTATTCATTCTTTCAGCTACACCATTCTATTGGGGATTATAAGGCACAGTTTTTTGATGTTTGATCCCGTGTTAGCGAAGATAGTTTTCAAATTCATTTGATGTATAGTATTTTCCATTATCAGTGCGAATAGACCCAATATGAGATTGTGCATCATTTTCAATCCATTTACGAAAATTCTTGAATGTTAGGAAAGCATCAGATTTTTTCTTCAATAAATAAACCCAACACATTCTAGTGTAGTCATCCATAAATGTCATGATATATTTATTTCCATTTGCAGAAGGAACATGCATTGGACCACGTAAATCTAAATGAATAAGTTCAAGCTTCCTATGTGCTCTTGAATGTGAGTCATGAAAGCACTGTTTGCTATACTTTCCTAGAATGCAAGCATCACATTGCTTAAGTTTTCTAGGAATTGTAGGCAAACCAGCAACACCATTTTTCTTCAATAAACGGAGACTTTCATAGTTTAAATGTCCAAATCTAGCATGCCATAATAAACTTGATGGAAGTGTACCTTCTTCATGATGAGAAATATATGAGAAATGTTGTGATGAGCAGATGTTCCTTGCAGTTTGAGAAGTCTTTCTTCTTCTATTCCCCTCATGACAAGTGAGTGATCAGATGATTTTCGCACCTCAAGCTTGCCATCAAACATATGAATGGAGTGACCTTGCTGGCTGATGTGGACCAAGGACATCAAGTTTCTCTTGAGCTGTGGGAGATATAGAACATGATCCAGAAGAAAGTCTGAGAGACCAGGCAGTTTAAGCCTGATTGTGCCAAGCCCTGATGGCTTGATTTTTGACTGATCTGCAAAGTATACTACTCCATCAACATTGTCAGTGAAATCTTCAAAAAAATCTTTTCTATGAGTCATGTGACAAGTTGCTCCTGAATCAAGCAGCCAATCATTTTTCCAGGAAGCAAGTGAAGTATTAAACAAGTCTTCATTTACTCCAATGTTACATTGTGCCTCAACATAGTGAGCGGATTCAGGTGATTTACCTTTGTCTGTATCATCACTTTTACCTTTCTGTTGGTTTCTTCTCTACTCAATTTTGTCCCATGGTAGCTTGCATGTAGAGGCATCATGTGATCCATTTCTTTTGTAGCGAATACAATGTAAGTCTGCCTTTTCTCCTTGAGAATGTCTGCCCCCCCTGCCTCTAAAATATCTTCCTCTTCCTCTTCGTCCACCTCTTCCTCTTGTAGAATCTTGAGCAGGATTCTTTTCTTTATGAGCAAGGCACACAGTCTCTTCAGAAGATTCAGGGGGTGTCTTCTTTCCAAAGGCTTTTTCTCTTTCAGCAAACTTTTTCACAAGATAGTCAAAGGTTATATCTTTGAGATTTCCATTTCCTTGCAAAGACTCAAGATAATTGGAGTATGTAGGATAAAGTGCCTTGAGAAAAGCAATAAGAGAGATATCCAGCTCAACCTTTAGTGGATTTGATATCATGCATTATAGACTTTATTTCAGATGCAAGAGCAAGAGGATCATTATTTTGCAGTTCAAGAGTGAAGAGTTTAATCATGAGTTGGATGACTTCAAGTGCAGAATGTTAGTCATAGAGTTCTTTCAGCTTTTGTAAAGCTTCAAAGGCAGTTGAATATGATGAAATGTGGCGACACACCTCTTTATTTACAGATGTTGCGATTAATGCATAAGCTTTGTTGTCCTTGTTTTCCCAAATGGCAAGCTCTTTGTCTGAGGTAGGCTTTTCTGGGTCACTGTCTCCTTCTCTGACACACACTCCTTTCCACAACTCATTGAAGATGAGGGTGTGTTGTATCATCCGGGACCAATCAGGATAGTTCTCCTTGCTAGTGAGAACTATTCCTATGATAGAGATGATTGAATGCATTCTGTAAAAAAAATACTTCTGCTGCATTCTGTAAAAAAATACTTTTGCTGATAGAAAAAAATACTTCTGCTGATATACAGTGAAATTGTACTCAAAAGGGCAAAAATACTTTATGCACTATGTTTTCTTCAAATCCCTCCAATGCTTAAAAAACTCTTATATAATATATCCAACATACAAACTTCGAATGGACATTTTACATAATGCTGGGAGAATGAAGATAACAACAATAACAACAATGGTCATGACTCATTCTTCCTCTCCACGGCCACTAGAAATATTAAGTCCAGGGCGCTACGTTACTCAATTTCAAGTTGCAGCTTCTTGGCGCAAACTTATTGGAGTCACCCGATTTTTGGCCAAAATATAACTGAAAGCTTGCAAAAAATCCACATATATATCACTGTATATACAACACTGCATATATATCACTGAAGGTTTGCAAAAATCCGCATATATATCACTGAAAACTTGAAAAAACCCGCATATATATCATCAATAATACAGCATTGAATGTCATCAATAATACAACATTGAATGTCATCATAGTAGACACAAAATTAGTCCCGAATTCACAGATCACAATCAAGAGCCAACACGTACCACTTCCAGGCTTCCGATTGCTTTCTCTCGTTAGTTTTAAGAGGACCAGAATTCTTAATCCGTCTCTGAATAATTGTAGGGTTCGGAACTGTGCTTTGCAACCATTACAAGTCACAACATGAACCAGGCCAACGCACACCTCAACGCCAACTCATCAAGGAAGGAGAGGCATATATTTTGTGCACAACACATCCGGACCATAATTGAAGATATCCGGACCTTGTTTACAGGGGTGTCTTGGCCAGAGCGAGGTTCAGTCCGAGCTTGGTTTTGGATGCAGAATTCTGTGTTAATACCGAAATCATCCCACAAAAAAAAAAATTGAACTTATGCAGCGATTTTCTTGAGTGTAAAGATGCAAAAAATTTTAAAACATCTATGTTGACAAATCCTAGGGAGTCATGCAGCGTAATGGTAAGGGACAGGCCTGCGTTATGGACAGATTTGAAATGACAGACCAGTGTTATGGACAGATTGAAAATTTTTCTCAGACAGATGCGTTATGGCAGGACAGATGCATTATGGCAGAGGCAGCGCATTATGGGACAGAGGAGTTACAAGGCACGCTTAAAAAAAAGACCTTGGGACCTGTGCTCTGATACCATGTCAGGCCAGGAGTAACTCCAGTTTTGGCAGAAAACTGATTGATTTATTTCATTAGGTAGCTATTGTTATATACAAAGAATGTGACTGCTCATTTCATCTTCTTGATGACTGTTCACATTCCAAATTCACCCAATCGAGAGGATTAGGTGTCAACATTTGCTATAGGCGAAACAAAATTGCTTCAGGAGGAGATAAATCACCGAATGACCAAGTAAATCAAATGAAAAAGGGGTGGGACAAATTTTTTTATTAAGTAGGATGCCTTAGGTATCCATTCCAAGTGGAATCACTTCAAACTACTCTTGTTCACACGTGCTAAAAAATAGCAGAAAATTACTACTCTAAAAACTAGAAATTCAAGAACTAGTGAGCTAGTTAACCTATCAAATGCTTAACCTAATCAAGTGCAAATGAAATGGAGTGAATTTTGTTATTAACTTGAATGTTTTTATGACCTAATCCAACTAGAATCAACTCAAATGAAGCTCATTAACATGTTCTAAAAAATAGCAGAAAATTACTACTATTTTGCTACAAGGGACTTCTAGAAAATCTAGATTCATGAACTAATAACACAATCCAAGTAGCTCAATGATGAAGATGAATTTTCAAAGCTACTATAAGGATGCATAATGCTTTTGAATTTGTAAATAACCTAGAAAATAACTTACTTCAATCATTTAACCCAATCCTACAGCAAAAGAAGCATCAATACTAAATGCAAAAATAGGAAAAACAAGAATAAGAAATACATGTGAATAAGAAGTGAAAAGAAGAAAAGAAAATCATACGAAAGGGCTCTGAGGCTCCTGGGATTTCCAAGACCAAGGATACTCAGAGTCCTATTAAGGATACTAAGCTTTAGAAGCTAAAAATGGCGCCAAACTTCATTATTTGAATCAATCCAAGTACATCCCTACTAGAAATGAAAGTGGAGTTGCAAAAATACAAGTTTTCTCCACAACAACACGAATAAATACATGCCCCTAGAAGCCAATTCGAATTAGCACTTATACAAAATGATGAGGAAGCATTATCCTTGGAAGGAGGAAGCTTTCCCCTCCAAAATCCCTCAAATAGTGAATCTGGTTCTCAACACTAGGAATCTACATTAAATGACAGGGAACACATTCCTAGATTTTCTCAATCACCGGAGCTTCAGAGTTTGTCAATAATTTAATGATATTGTGTTCATTTATTATCCAATATTGGTACTCCTGTAGTAGGGATCAAGTCCCTATATTATCTCCTCCAAATCTTCATAATATGCCCAATATTCTCACAATATTCTACAAAAATAAATAATATTAAGCACATAATATGCAATTATCTCTAAACCTTTCTGAGAACATATTAAAGCTAAAAAAACATTATTAAGTGTAGAAGAAGAGGTTTAATATAGCCTTCATGTTCCTAAGAAAAGTTAGATGGGCCTTAATTTGTGTCTAATTTGGAGGCCCATCAGTAGGGCTAGTCTATGTTGTAGTATGGGCCGCAGTCAAGGGGAAGACCTTGCCCAGGGTTTTTTCCTATAGAAGAGTGTTGGCCACAGTTGAATAGGTTTGTTTGGTGGTCAGGACACAACCTTAGGAGAGGGGCGATGGCCTCAGTAGAAATTTCATAACAGGTTGAGGCTTCCCAGGCCTAGAAGAAGGTGAAATAGGTCAGGTTGAGGAGGATTTGAGGTTGGCCTAAGGTTGTTGTAGCATAATAAGGTGGAAAAAAGGAAGAAGGGCTACAAGAGGAAGTATGTTAACTAAAGAAGGGGCTATCAGAAAGGTATCATAGTGTTGGTATAGTACAATTGACAAAAGGAGAAACCTACATGTGAGCAGTAGTGTAAAATGATCTAAAGGAGTTGATCTCATGTGGACAAAGAGGACTGAAAGGGTTGATTGCTAAGGAGGGTCCCAACAAGCAAGTCAAGTTGCTTTGTCATTTTTTATGGGCATGAGGGTTTGAAGGATAAGACCCAAGTCCTTGTTTTAATAGTCAAAGGACAGATTGTATTTTGTTGTATTATAGCATTTGTATTAATGTTTCTAAAGGGCCATGATCCATGGTATGAGAGCCTTATGCTTTTCTTAGTGATGGACTAATAAGGAATGTTTTGGGCCATATATCTTGTGTACTATTATTGATTTTACTGTTGATATTTTCTATTGTGCAACGTGCTTCACAGTTTATCATCTCTAATGTGTTTATGTAGTAGTCTAGTTATAAACCAAACCTAGGGTGCAAGGGAAATTTCAACAAAACATGGGGGGTGGGGGGGACTCATAGCAATGAGTGCAAGGGAAGCACATCTTGTGAAGAGAACATGCAAGTGCTTTTAATTTTTAATATACCATAATGTATTTGAATTATATGTATCTTTAAATGATGTGTATTAGATAATGTTGTCATGTAGAGTAAAAATTTAAAGAAACTCAAAATGATTGTTCACAAACTAAGAGCGAAAAAAAAGGCAAAAGCTTTATGGAAATGTTGCAAAGAGGTGAATTATATGGATTAAAAAGTGATCAATAATTATCTTTTCTTTGAATTTTTACCTATAATGTACTTCTTAATTATAATCACTAACATGTTTAAAATGATTTCACATTTATTAAATGATGTGCCAAGACCAGTAGAAAGAGAACAAATATGAGGATGTAAATAATGATGATTTGGTCTTAGAGTGGTCTTGGAAGTTAAAATAAATAAATAAATAAAAATAAATAAATAAATAATAAAAAATAAAAAATAAAAAATAAAATAAAATAAAATAAATTGTAAAAGCATGATGAATATAATGGAAAGAATGTATAAGCATTATTTCTACTTACCATATAGAAATCAATCTAATAACTATAATAATTGGGCTTTATATAAAATATAATAAGAATATATGAAGCAATGGTCAATGAGACATTTGGGACCTGCACTAGCAAAAATACACAATAATTCACATTAAGATAATAATAAAAACACATAGTTAATTCACATTATAGACAAAATAGAAATGCAACCATTCATTGGTGGGTGACTACCTCAAAGGAAACCAGTCCAGTCCCCCTATTAGCTAAACATTAACCATCATTTTCATGTCCTGAAGGTGTATTAAAATTAAATTTTGTAGGCATTAGCTATGTATGACTACTCATGGTAAGATATAAACATAAAAGAGTATTCAACAATACCCAAACCAAGGATTAGAAAGTGAGGATGGAACTACTCCTCAAGCAACAATCCATAAAGCTCTTGGTAGCCTTCTCATATTCCTACACAATTGTTAAAGGCAAGCTTACACCCTTAGTATTAATCAGGTTGGGTTGGGTGTCATCTAACCCACCTTCCTACTTTTGAGTGGCTACTCTCTTAGAGGCCTAAGTGACTGAAATTTCAACTCCAATGATGCCCTTACATATTGCTTCACATTTGGCTTAAAATGTTTAGATTGTGCAAAATGTCTTCCTAGTTTGCCTTATTCTTCTCCAAGGCTTGAGCTATAATGTTCTGAACAAACCAACACATTTCTACAATCTTAAAAACTTGGTTTCCCAAGTGTGTGAATGAACTAGGTTATAAATGTACATTCCCATAATGATTCTGTTTCTCCGAAACAGAACCTTGTTGCTCCCGCATCTTGGACGAGCCATCCTTTGGAAGGCGTTGTTAAAAGATCATCAATTCCTAATGAAATATCTATATCAGTAGCTTGTCTCCCATCCCTAAAACTCCTTGAGAAACTAGGCCTTAGCCTTTTGGCTTGTACCTTCTTATCCAACTTTTTTATCTCCTATTTAGCCACTTCAAAGAAATTTCCATGGTAGTTCTTCTCAACCTCCCGTGCTTCACTAGTTTCCTTGGAATAATATGTGGGGTGTCTAAAACAAGAGGCCCTACTAGCCCCCGCATTACACTTCCTTTTACTCCCACACCTAGCCTAGTTAGCATTACAGGCTATGTGAGCCCTTTGGACTAAATACTACTAAGAGATAGAGGACAAACTAGAAAAACCACAAAATAAGAAAAAATATGAAATAGACGAAGTTGGGATTGATAATGACACCCACCAACCTTGAATCCTCCCCTAACAAGAATGAAACATTTTCCCATGAAATTTGTTTGTAGGGTGAAATTCCCATCCCATCCCAAACTAGACACGTGAACTAGATAAACTAGAAAAAAACCAATAAAGGGAAGACCATGCTACTTTATAGTAAAGAGGCAAGTTCGAGGGAGGCATGCATATTCACCCCTCACTAGTACTCTTGAGATATTACTAGTCACATTCATCCAACTAACCAAGGAAATGATACCATAGCATCCATTGAAGGGGCTTAGTTTGTCCTTTTATAATTGTCCCATGACTAGTCAAGATGGTATAGTCTAAATCTAAAATTTCCCCACCTCATAGTCTGGTTTCATTAGATCTTCATTGTTAGTTGTGGTTGGTACCAACCTCCAAAAACGTCCTTCGACTTCATGGAGTTAAACCTGGCAAGGGAGGAGCTCACACTTCTCCCCATCATTCCTCCTCTTTTGCACCAGGTAATCATAGATCTCCCTTATCTTGGATATGATAGGGGTGGTGAGTTATATGGTGGGGTGGACGAATGACACATATGAGCTATTGCATCCCCACTCGTCAACACCCCATTTGGGTGAATAAAAAAGTATTATTACTAGACTTATTTTTCTATAATATGCATATGCTAGTTAAAATAACTACCAAATTAGTTTTTTTTTCTTATATTTAGTGTCATATAAATATTATCATTTTTTATTTTGTTTTTCACTTTTCAAGAAGATTGATAAAATTCCAAAGAACAAATGAGGTGATATTTGAAACATGCTAGTAGAAGTGTCAAAACATTGTACAAGGAGCTAGTTAAAGATATAAACTTGATTGCCTTATATGAGGAGACACCACAACAACAATGTGATTCAAATACATGTAATAAATGATTACTTATTAGTCCTTGCCTCGTCTAGGACTATAGCATTTTCCTCGCATCTAAGTGCGTTGACTTCCAATATTTTCCCAATTTTATTGCAATTTTTACTAAAGCTTGGAGAAAATGCTTAATTTTTCAATTTTCCCATAATTTCAAAAATATTTTTTTAATTTTCTACTAGTCTTATTTCTAATTATTTTTTTTTTTAATGAGCTCTGATGAGACATAATTCCCCTGGTGGAAGGAATTTTACTTTTTCTATTTGTCTATGCCTGACAAATAATTTAAAAATCGGGGAAAAAACTAATTTTGTGAGTGGCCATTGCATAGGTGAGTGCTCTGATACTGATAGTGAGATTGACGTTGTTATGCAACTGCACTTCCCAATGATGTTATAACTGATGCGGTTGCAGGTGCTTTACATAGACCCGAGGGACCTAAACGAATGTCCAACTCATTATGCATAGGAAATGTCTTTTACATAGACAAACGAGGGGGGTTTGTTGAACGAGAAAAAATATCCAATTAATATAATTGCAAGATAACTCACGAACCGTGAGTGCTCTTTGCACACTGCTTGTCCCTCTTCAACAAACTTGATAAACACTTTGTAGCATAGAAACAAATGATACCCCTTGTTGATGCATGCTAGCTCAAAAATATGTGATGTAAAATCCACACCTTTCGATTATGGGTTATTTCTGTGAACTACAGTCAGTTATGAAGATGGATCATAGATTTTCTCTATGGTATTATAATAACCATTTCTATAAAATCAATTATTCATAATTATGTGTAGGAGAAAGTGTGTGGAAGGATGTGTTAACGCTTTGTCAATTTAAGACGATATGGACATGGTTTGTACCGGCATTTATGTTCATTGAAAAAAAATAAAAAAGGTAACTCATGAACCAAAAACGTAGAAGCTCCTCGACAAGTAAACCTCTGCACAAGAAAATTAATTTCTTAAAAAAATGTGGGCCACATAAAACATTTCCTACAAGCTAAAATATTGGCATTTGGCATCTGTAGAACGGGTTACATCATTAGTGTCATGCTTTGATTATGTTCTTTTTTATTTTCAAGAAATGGATGGACAAATTATTAATTTGTAAGAAAATGTTAAAATACAATAATATAATTTAGTTATATAAATATAATTCATTAACTCATTGTGCGGAGGTAGAGATGTGTGACTTTCACTGTACGGAGCTTTACTTATGCGGATCTTTCCTCCGCACAAGGTGGGCCACATAAATCATCTGCTAGAAGTAAAAATCTTGGCATCTACCACAAGGGTTACATCAAAATTGTTAATGGTTAAACAAAAAATCAATACAATGTTGAACGACAACGAATCTCTAATTAATATAATTGCGAGATAAATCACAAACAATGAGTACTCTTCACACACTGCTCGTCCCTCTTCGACAAACTTGATAGGCACTTTGTAGCATAAAAGCAAACAATGCCCCTTGCAGGTGCATGGTAGCTCAAAAATATGTGCTATAAAATTTGTACCCTTCAATTATGGCTTATTTCCCTTAATTGTAGTCAATTATGAAGATAGATCGAAGATTTTTTCTATGATATTATATAACCATTGTTATATATCAATTATTCATAAAAAGTGTAGGAGCAAGTGTGCAGGAGGATGCGTTAACGTTCTGTCGATTTAAGACGCTATGAACATGGTTTAGACTAGCGTTTATGTTCATTGAAAACACATAAAAAAGGCAACTCATGAACCGAAAATGTTGAAGCTCCTCTACAAGAAAACCTATGCACAAGAAAATTAATTTCTTTAAAAAAATGTGGGCCACATTAAACACCTACTACAAGCTAAAATATTGGCATATGGAATCTGCCACATAGGTTACATCATTAGTGTCATGCTTTGATTATGTTCTTTTTTATTTTCAAGATATGGTTGGAAAAAATATTAATTTGTAAGAAAATGCTAAAATACAAGATTATAATTTAGTTATTTAAATATAATTTGTTAATCCATTGTGCGGAGGTAGAGATGTGTGACTTTCACTGTGCGGAGCTTTCCTCCGCATAAGGTGGGCCACATAAAACATCTGCTAGAAGCAAAAATCCTGGCAACTAGCATCTGCACCACGAGTTACATCAAAAGTGTTAAAGGTTAAATAAAAAATTAAGATAATATTGAATGGGAACGAATCTCCAATTAATACAATTGCAATATAACTCACAAACAATGAGGGCTCTTTGCACACTGCTCGTCCCTCTTCGACAAACTTTATAAACACTTTTTATCATAGAAGCAAATGATGCCCCTTGCATATGCATGGTAGCTCAAAAATATGTGTTGTAAAATCCATACCTTTCGATTATGGCATATTTCCCTTAACTATGGTCAGTTATGAAGATGGATCAGAGATTTTCTCTATGATATTATAATAACCATTTTTATATATCAATTATTCATAATTATGGGCGGGAGGATGCGTTAACGTTTTTCCAATATAAGAGGCTATGAACAGGGTTTGTACTAGCATTTATGTTCATTGAAAAACATAAAAAGGGCAATTCGTGAATTGAAAATGCCGAAGCTCCTCTACAAGCAAACCTCCGCACAAGCAAATTAATTTCTTAAAAAAATGTGGGCCACATAAAACATTTGCTATAAGCTAAAATCTTGGCATCTGCCATCTGTCGTATGGGTTACATCATTAGAGTCATGCTTTGATTATGTTATTTTTTTATTTTCAAGACGTGGCTGGATAAATTATTAATTTGTAAGAAAATATTAATACAAGATTATAATTTAACTATTTAAATATAATTTGTTAACCCATTTTGGGGAGGTAGAGATGTGTGACTTTCAGTGTTCAGAGCTTTGCTTGTGCGGAACTTTCCTCCACACAAGGTGGGCCACATAAAGCATTTGCTAGAAGCAAAAATCCTGGCATCTAGCATCTGCTACACGGGTTACATCAGGATTGTTAATGGTTAAACAAAAAATAACAAGCCAAATAGCTTTATGGCTAGAAACCATAAAAACAGGGTGGACCACATAAAGCATTTTCTATAAGCAAAAATCTTGGCATCTATTCCACAAAGGTTAGATCAAAAGTGTTAATGGACAATGCTTAAATGTACCTCGACACAAAAATCTAATAAAATCTATGTTAAGCATATGAAAAATATAAATAAAATCAAATAACTAACTTTAAATCAAAATATCTTAACCATTAATGCCTAAGATTAAATAATTGACTCTAAAGTAAAATAGCTTGACGCTTAACCCTAGTGCATTCTTGATATGCTAAACAAGGTTTAAAAATAGCTTGAGAACTAAATCATGTCACAAATCATAACAGTGGTGCATAGGGATAATGTTACAAGTTTTGCTTGTGTGGAGAGATGGGGTATATGTGGGAGAATGGGGTGTATAGGGAACATAATGTTAAAAGGTTTCCTTTTGCAAATATTTTACTATGTGGAGAATGAAGTACGTGCGAGACAGCAATTTCATAGAGCTTTGATTTTAGAGCTATGGAGAACGGAGAGTTTCGTGGATGCTCTGACAATGTGTTATTGCTCTGAGGATTGGTGTTAGAATTGAATTTTTGCAAAGGACACGATATGTGCGAGAGAATATGATAATTAATATTATTATGTTTCATTGTGCAGAGCTTTTAATATGCTGAGCTTTTATATTGGGAATGGGGAATATTATTATGTTTTTTTGTGTGGAGATTTTACTTTATGCAAGATGGGGTATTTTTGGGAGAACGGGGTAGACAACGGTGCAAATTAAGTTGCGGAAATATTTTTAAATTAAGCTATCGATAACAAAACAATAGCTAAATCAGTAATAATTTACTTTGATGTAGGGTATTGGAAACGAGTTAAAGAAAGCAATACAAATAAATCTCATGCATGGAAATTAATATTTTTATTTTTGAATACAACCAAAAATTATTGTTCTAATGTTCAAAAACTCGAAGAAGGACAACAATTGTAAACTGATTTTCTTTATCAACAAACAAACAAAAAAAAAACCAAAAAAAAAAACTAACAGCTATCCAAATTATTACATATCCTCGATATCAGAAGCGACATGTTGTTGGCTCAAGCTGAGAAGGGGAAGAACCTTGGTCAATGGCCATGATATCGTCATCTCTTTCATTAGCATTCTCCTCAGTATTGACATTCTATGCGTGAACCAAATTATACAAATGAAAACTCGACATTTTGGTTTCCAATTACAGTTCCTCCATGTTTAAGTCCAGTATTTCCATTTTCTGATTTAGAAGGTCGAAATGGACCCGTGCTTGAGATTGAATCATTTCAGCATGGTTTGAGATGAAATCAATGAGAAATTCCATAGCACCCACTATTTTAGCTAAGAAGTACTGAGATTTTGCTCCGCAGTTCTAAAATTGTGCTCCATAAAATTCAATTTGTATTACACTCACTAATAAACTTGGCAAATTATGATTCTAATCTCTAATTCTATGTTTGAAGAGTCGTTTTAGCACTACAAGGAAAATACCTTCTAGCAGAGGTTTTTAGTGCTATAAAATTGGCAAACATTGTCAAAAAAAACCCATGCTACAACATTCGTTTGTGGTAGTGGATGTTTTAGCGGAGATGATAACGGAACTTCATCACAACTGAAAAAATATGAGCGGCCGAGGTTTTAGTGAATGTTTTTTAGCAGTGTGATTCATGGAATCAATATCATATGTGCTCTAAATAAATAAAAGCACCAATTTTTTATACATAACTAAAATCCCTGAGGCGTTGAATTCAAAGAACACCAGTGCCTGAACCGTATACTACCCTGGTGCATATACAATAACAAAACACCTCGGGGCGTTATTCACATGAACGACACTGGGGCAAGAAAGCAAATATTGTAGACTCGGTGCTTTAATTTAAACTCATGACCCCTATGCATATGATTTGCATGAAATCCCTAGGGCATTAGTATAAAAAAGCATCGATGTTGTTAATTTGAATAATGCATCGGGGTTGGAAATAATATTTTGCAGCACCAAGACGTTAGTTCTATGAAAGCACTGGTGCTTTAAGGATTACAGTCTACCGGGGTGTTAAATGCAAACAATACCAGTTCTTTAAGAATATAACGCCCCAATATTGTCATTTTCAGAAAGGGCATCGGATATGCAAAAATATCTTGAGTAATGGTGCTTTTAGATAAAATAATACACTGGTGCATGTTCATGTTATAGTTGCATTGGTATTTTGAATGATATTTTCTCTTTTTTAGAAACATCGACCTATGACAATGCAATTATTGTGATTTTTAAATCCGTTATTTATCGAAAAATCGACATATATCTTATATCCATATTCATATAAATTAAATTTTGATTAGTGTATTTGCATATGATGTTTGGATTAATTTTTTATATCACCAGATTTCGCATCTCTTCATTATAATATTTAAGCATCCATATATTTAATCAGTGGTGTAACATTTTACATCAACATTGGATAACACAATAGAAAAAATTAAAATGTATTTTATTATATATCAATAAGAGGCTCTTTGTCATAAAAAATGGGATAGTTATTGGTAACCCTTGTCTTTTAATTGGGACATTATAATCATTACATTAAACAAAGTGCCTGATTTTCACAGACAATTATTTCAAAAGATTCAACAACTTGCATTGACATCCAAATACATCATCATTCTTCGTTGGAATTGTTGTCAGTGCTAGAGCTACTTCCATGACTTGGGTTACTTAGACAAATGTTTTGCTGATTGCACCGACTATTTTTGTCTTATTGACCATGTTCCATCTGCAAACATAAAAATAAAATGTAACGAGTGTATCTACATTTGTGAGAATAATGAAAATTGAAATAAATAATATACATCAATGTAAATTGAATAGAAATGTACCATAGCAAGAAGTAACTCATGAACTGTATTGATGGTTTCAAAACCAAGTCTCATGCCTCGTTGCAACAAGTCTTCTGTAGTTCCATGCTTTGTTTCTTGCAAGTTTTATACCCCATTATGAATCATAGATTTAATATAAAGGATTTTTTTTCTTCTATTAATTATAAAATCAGAGAAGAAAAACAACATAGATGCTTACAAATTCCACAATTATTTTTTGATATGACAACATATACTCATAACCCATATTTAACTCAATGTCAATCAATTTTTTTTATGGCTCTTCTTTGTATGTTGGGGTCAAACTTCCATATGTTCAAGGGACCACGGATAGGATTGCGAGGATTCTTAAGAAGCACAATGTCCCCGCAACCTTTAGACCTTTTAACACCATTCGTAAGTCCCTCAGATCTGTGAAGGATCCTATCGACCCCAAGGACATGAAAGGTGTTTATATTATTCCTTGTTCATGTGGGACCCCCTATATCGGTGAGATTGGTCGCTCCATTAACCAAAGGATTAGTGAGCACGCAGTGGACCTCAGGCATATGAGAACCAAGTCTTCCGCTTTAGCAGAGCATGTGGAGAAAACCAATCACCATGTCTGCATCGAAGAAGCTAGTGTGATTGCTAGAGTGTCGCAATTCCATCACCGGAAATTTAGGGAAGCCCTTGAGATTGAAAAAAGGCCGAACAATCTCAATAGAGAGGATGGCTAGAAGATTAGTAGTTGCTGGGTCCTAGCCCTCTCCTCCTAGTTGTGTTCTCCCTTAAGAGTTTTTTTTTTTTTAAGCTCTTTGATTCTTAAATTAAATTTTTATTATTATTTATTATTTATTTCTTTTTTAATTAAATTAACATGTTATTTATTTATTTTTATTTTATTATTATTAATTATTAGTTATTTTATGATTATTTATTATTATGATTATTATATATTTCTTTCTTTGCTTCTCAAGCGCTAGTTCTTAAATTAATTTTTTTTTAAATGTATTATTTTTTTATTTTTTATTTTATAGATTATATATATATAATTTTATTTTAATTCTTTTATTTGTTATTTGTTATTTTATTTTATTTTTATTATTTATTTATTTATGCAAGCCTTTGATTCCTGAATTAAAATTAATATTTTTATTTTATATTTATTTTTATGTATGTTTAATTTTATTTTTATTTTATCTTTTATGTATATATTTTTATTTTTATATATTAATTATTTTATTTTTTATTTTTTTATTTTTTAATATACTAAATTTATTTATTTTTTATTGTTTTTAAC
This sequence comes from Pinus taeda, assembly GCA_000404065.3. Taxonomy (NCBI): domain Eukaryota; kingdom Viridiplantae; phylum Streptophyta; class Pinopsida; order Pinales; family Pinaceae; genus Pinus; species Pinus taeda. The sequence continues at coordinate 16,998 of APFE031123122.1, forward strand.
CCTTAATAAACTATTAAGTAAATATTTTTATCAGGATATTCTTTGACTATGAATATGAAACTTATTTATTTATTTATATATATTTTAAAATAGAATTAACTATTTATAGAATATTCTATTTTTAACTTATACAACTGACTAATATTTATATAACCTCGTTGATTTAAATTATTTAAATCTCCCTTTATCTGATATTTTATTTAAAATATAATTAACCTATATTTATTTAAAATATAGTCAACTATTATCTATTTCTAATTACTCGATTATTTTATGAGTATATTAATTCACTTATTTTAATAAAAAAATAAATAAATAAACTAATTGAATATAAAATGAATAAATAAATAAAATTAACAATTAAATAAATAAATATTTTGGTCTAACTAGCCGTTTCTCGGTCAAATTCTAGTTGTTACGTGGATATTCTGCCCAATCTATTTATAATGCATAGCAAGATCTGCTCATTCAACTTGTCCTGATGATGAACGACACTTGTTGGTTCGAAACGCGTCGACAAAATTATCTCTATGTGATTTTCGCCAAAGATTCTTCTCTAAATTGATATGGATCACAGAAGCCTAAATTCAATAACATCCAAGGATCGTTGTTGTAAAACAAATTAAAATATACAAAAATGAAACTTTGAGTTGTTATAAGGAAATATAAACAATTACCCACAAAATTTGATATCAACCATTTTCTTCCTTGTCATCATGTTTTATGTATTGAATGAATTCCATTTTTTTTTTCCTTTTTCTGCAAGAAAATACTTGAAAATTAATATTTAATGTTAATCATTTGTTTATATGTACAAACTCAATAATGATTACATACATTTGAAGCACGTTGTTGTGGAGATGGCTCCACTTGTGATGCAATTATTTCCATTTCTTTGACCATATCCTCGTACACTTTTTTGGACATTCCTTTTTGCATGTTTGTTGATCCTTTGGTATTTTCATAAACTTCTTGAAAAACTAAAAACAAAAAACAAAAACTATTTTTATATTGATATATGTAAACTAAATATAACAAAAATTATATTAATAAATGAATGGTCTGTAGTAATATATACATATAATTCTATAAATCATTTTAATTAGGAATATTACCTTTTGAATGACTCTTTTTTCTTGTTGTGTGTTTTTTTCTGTCAAGAGTTTGACGGGTCTCATTTACCATTGCTCTGGAAACGTTTCCTGTAGTTTAGATATAATTTAGTTCTTGGAATCATTGGATTTATTTTTGTATTGTAAGTGGAAAGTACATCTCTATGTTCATTCCACTATATCTCTCATAGTTTATAAAAAAAATCCCCCCTTTCATTAACCTCTAACACCACTCGAGATGAGCTAAGAATCAATTCATCACCATTTACATGTTCTATAATTTTTCTTTTCTTAAAACGACATTGATCTTTTCCTTCATTGTTGCTCCCTTTAGAACATTAAGTATCTATGAATTAATATATTGTTTGAAACATGTTATCTAATATTCTTAAGTATATTATTAATGGAAATATATTAAAAAAAAAAAACAAAAACAAAAACAAAAACAAAAACAAACAAACAAACAAACAAACAAAAACAAAAAACTCATATTAAATAGTATTTTTTCATTCACTTGATTCATCTTTCTGCAATTTTTATATCAGGTTTTTACACTCTTTTGCACATAGATTAGAAATAATCTTATTGACCTTCTTCATTTTGTGGCTCTACATGACACACACTAACCAATACATATTAATTAAACTTACATATGGTTCAAGCATATTAATTTTGTAAAGAATTTACAAAGAACTTGTCTTTTTTTTCTTTTTTGGATGTGCTATCATTGTATTAATCAATATTTTTTGTTTTTTTTTTGTAAGCAAGCATTTCTATATTATACTAGCTGAACAAAATTATGAGATCCATCTCTGCCTTAGATTGAGGAAACCAGAGTGTAGTAAAAAAAACTCTACCCCTAGGTGGGGAAACTAGAGTTTAACATATGAAAAATAATGATATTCAAATCATAGAGGGGGGTTGAACTCATTGCTCATTGATGGTAGACTATAGGACAAGGGTAGTGCAAAACTGCACCACAACTGGGAGCTTCTCAGTTTCAAACTAGGTGCACTTAGGCTGAGCAAAAAAGTTGTGGTCACATTGTTGTTCAATCAGCCAAAACAAGGTCGCTATGATATCCATTAACCAAAAAGAGAGTGAATTTACCAACCTTTTTCTCATCATGTCGTCAGTGGATAGCACATGCCTCAGTGGAGCCACATCGTTGTCGAGTTGGTGCCTCCGCGAGACTGGGTGTTGCCTTGTGCATGCACTATGATTAGAAATAATCTTATCGAACTTCTTCATTTTGTGGCTCTACATGACACACACTAACCAATACATATTAGTTAAACTTACATATAGTTCAAGCATATTAATTTTATAAACAATTATAAAAAACTTGACTTTTTTGCTTTTTTGGATGTGTTATCATTGTGTCGATCGATATTTTTGTTTTTTTTTTGTAAGCAAGAATTTCTATATTATACTAGCTGAACAAAATTTACACAATATACAATCATGAGATCCATCTCTACCTCAGATCGAGGAAACCAGAGTGTGTAGTAAAAAATTATCTACCCTTAGGTGGGGAAACTAGAGTTTACATTTTCCAAAGAGTTTAACATATGAAAAACAATGTTATTCAAATCATAAAGGGGGTTTGAACTCATTGTTCATTGATGGTAGACTATAGTACAAGGGTAGTGGAAAACTACACCACAACTGGGAGCTTCTCAGTTTCAAACTAGGTGCACTTAGGCTGAGCAGAAAAGTTGTGGTCACATTAGTGTTCAATGAGCCAAAACAAGGTCTCTTTGGTAGCCATTAATAAAAAAGAGAGTGAATTTACCAACCTTTTTTTCGTCGTGTCATCATTAGATAGCACATGCCTAAGTGGAGCCACATCGTTGTCGAGTTGGTGCCTCTGCAAGACTGGGTGTTGCCTTGTGCTTGCACTATGATGGGGTCCTCAAGGACCTCTTCCAAAATGTAACACCCAAATGGGTTGGGATGAAGGGGAAATGGGTTGGGATGAAGGGGGGAGAGAGGAGGAGCTTCATTCACTAGAGAGGAGAGGGCGGGGGAGGGTAGGAGGGGTGCGGGGGGAGAGGGAGGAGGAGGAGCTTTTTGGGGGGGCGGGAGAGAGGAGCTAGTGGGAGGGGAGCATGAGGGATACATAGCAAGCTATGGGAGGTTGGGGGGGTAGGCAATGTTGATGTCTCTACCCAGTCTTTTAAATGAGGAGGAAGAATGACTAAGATGCACGGAGAGCTTTGAAATGGTTTCCTTAGTCTTGTCATGTTCCTTATCCTTCAACTGAGGGGTCAAGAGATTGCGGAGATCCCAAAGGGACATGCGTCCCTTGAAAGTCTCCTCCTCTTCCATCTCAACCACTTTCCTTTAAATGTGCTCAAGAATGTTATGGTCCAAGAGGGTGGTGATAGATGTGTTGTCCAGAGTGGTTGGGGGTCGACCACACCCATTGCCCCAACTTGGGCAACGTCCCCAATCTTTGTCATTACTCATGATTGAGTTGTGGGGATCAGGCGTCACATAATTGAGGTTAGAAGGAGCAGCATGGAGCGCAAGGGAAGGAAACCATGAGAGAAACAATTGTGAGGCCAAGCTGTTGTAGAATATAATGTTGGAGTTGACAAGGTGAGTTACGCATTCTAAGGCAAGGGAATGAATACAGAGATGAAATTAGGTGTCTGTCATCATTTGAAGTACGATATCCACGTGTTGGATGATGCCAAGTCGACGAGGTGATCTACCTCTAGTCACCTAGATCTGAGGGGTGAAGATCACGCTACACGAGTTACAAACCTTGGGGAAACCATTATCGGAGGGCATCAAAGGTGGAAGACCATCATATCTAGGGTTGGTGGTCTTCAATGCCTTTGTTGGCCAGAAAATCAGTAAAAGCATTGGATTTTCATTTAACATGGGAGAAAATGATGGCCTCTTGGTAGGATAAGATGTAAGCTAGATGTCGAACATGATAGTATATGTGCCATATAAGGCATTTATTTGTGGGAAGATAGCCATTGATGATGAAGTTGGAAATTTTGATTATAACCTAATGGTATCCTTTGGCTATGAGTGGAAGGAGGTTGTTGCTTTGAGCTGTCTGGATTCCTTCAATAAGTGTATTTATCTCATCCATGTTGTTTCTCTCAAATCTAATGTGACCCCTGTAAATTCGAATGACCTATTTAGAGTGGTCTCTGAAGACTCCTCTAATGCCAAATTCACATGGGCTTCCCTATGAGGTCCCATCGAAGTTGATTTCGAGGTGGAGGGGAGGAGGGGCACACTAGGAGGATGGGGAGGGTAGGGGCGAGCACAGGGAGGCAATGAAGGTTAGATTAGGAGGTTTTAGGTTCCACCAATTGAGAATTTCCTTTTTAGGGGGAGGGACAAAGAAATCCTAGGCATTCTAATTGATTACAGTGACTCACTCCTCCAGGTGCTTATTCATAAGAAGACAAACACCATCTAGGGGTTTTTGGGTGTTATTGAAGATACAATGATTGCGTTCTTTCCAAATTTCCTAAGCCAAAAAAGGAGTCATGTTCCAGATGTAGGTTAGGATGGGATTAATGAAGGGATAAGTTGGCCAATGTTTGAAGGATTTGGCTATGCAATTTCTTTCCTCTATGTTTCTGAAGAAATCGTGCTAAATTTTGTGCCACATGATTTTGGTAAATGGACAAGAAAGGAAAAGATGGTCCAAGGTTTCTTATTGATATCCACAAAGAACATACCAGGATGGCCTATGGAACATAACTTTCTTGGGAGGTTAGGCTAAGTGAGGAGGTTGTAAACTTATTTGACTGAGAATCTTCTGGAGTTTTGATACCCCCATCGAAGAACATCAATGCCATTTTTTGATGTATTGTTCTTTTGGCCAACGCTTGTTGTAGGAGGGAGTGATTATGATCATTTTCTTCCTCTAAGCAAAGAATGTTTGGGGCCCAGTTGCAAAAATTTGGATCATCGGGATTTGTCTAGATTTCAACGACAAAAAGGCTTCCTATGTTGAGGGCTTGAATCTGGCTGAGAGGGGTGGGGAGGATAGAGGCAAGGCTTGGTCGTTTTTCCCAAGAGTCATCCCAAAAAAATTTTGAGTGCCCATCCTGAACCTCCTAGAAGTTGTGGGAATGTATCAAATGCTTGCTGGCCAGGTGCCAAAACAGAGAACCTGAGGGGGTGTGAGATAGTCATATCAGAACTTGATGTGGCAAATCGCCTGCATATTTGGAATGCCAGAGCTTGGTCCATATTTCATGTTTGTATTTAATCCACTTCCACCAAAGTTTGGCCCTCGTGACCTTATTGACCATTTTTGGATGTTGAAGGCCTAGCCCACAAAAAGCCTTAGGAAGGCATAGGATATCCCATTTGACAAGAGTTCATTTCTGCTTGAGTTCGGCCCCTCCCCATAAAAATGAGCGTTGAATATTTCTGATTCTTTTGAGGACCCATTTAGGGGCATCTAGGACCAAAAAAAGGTAAAGAGGCATGTCTTGAAGGATGAATTTAAGGATAATAAGTTGACTGGATATGTTGAGGGCTTTGTGTGTCCAGCAATTGAGTTTGGAGGTAAGCTTGTCTAAGAGGTCCCTCCATAAGGAGTCCTTTACAACATAGTTGGTGAGAGGGGCTCCAAGATATATGGAGGGGAGAGAGGCAATGGAGAAGCCAAGGATGTGTTGGATGTTTAGCTGGGTGATAGTTGGGATGTCGAAGAAGAATATTCGGGATTTTTCAAGGTTCATATTAGTACCCAAGGCCAAGGAGAAGAGGTTGAGAATGGATTTGATTTCTTAGGCTTCCTAAATAAATGAGTGGTTCATGAGGAGTGTATCATCAACAAATTGCTGGTGGCTGTGGGTGGTGTGATTGTGGATAGAGAGACCACAAAGAGTTCCTTTAGTTTTGGCAGCATGGATGGAGCATCCCAGGCCTTCTGCCATGAGGACGAAAATAAATGGGGAGAGGGGGTCTCCTTATTATATGCCTCTAGATGGGAGGAAGGTGTTGGAGGGTGATCTATTTACCACAATGGAGAAGAAGGGGGTGGTGATGAGATACATGGCCCATTGATTCCATTGAGCACAAAATCCATATGCTCAAAGAGTAATTTCAATGTAATCCCAGCTTAGTTTGTCGAATTCTTTGTACATGTCCAGTTTGAGAAAAATACCAAGTTTCTTGAGGGTTTCGAGGGAGTGAATGAGCTCATGGGTGAGAATGATGCCATCAAGAATTTTCCTCCCTTCTACATAGCCAAATTGTTTTAGGGAGATGAGGAGGGGAAGATGGGTTTGAGCTTGTTAGGTATGATTTTGATCATGATTTTGTAAATAACATTGCACAAAGCTATAGATTTGTATTTACATGGCGATATCGCATTGTCCTCCTTTGGGATGAGGGTGAGGAAGGTGGCATTGAAGGCCTAGATAATGGATCTGGTGGTTCTGGATTCTTCCATAATGTCATGGACTTCATTGCCAAGGAAGTGTCAGCATCTCTTGAAGAAGGATACCATGAAGCCATCTAGGCCTAGAGCCTTATTATATGCCATTTGAGAAAGAACTTCTTAGAGTTCAGCTTCTTTGATAGGTCTCATGAGAATTTCATTTTGATCAGTGATGACTAGATGTGGGATGTTGGCAGTGATTTGAGAGATGGCTTCTCTGTGTTGTGCGGGTGGCTCTTGGAGTATGCTAGAAATCTATTTTACCATATTTTGCTCAATATCCTCCTCCGTTTCCACATTATTTTTGTTCTGAGGAGGGAGATATGGTTGTTAGCTATGTGCTGGATAATAGATTTGTGGGAAAAGGAGGTGTTGTGCTCTCCTTCTTTGAGCTAATGAATTCAAGAATTTTTTTTCAAGTAGATTTCTTCCTACATGTATTGTTCCTCTAGTTCTTGGGATAAGTGAGTCTCTTGAATGTTGGTGTCTTTAGAGCAACCATGAAGAATGATTTCCTATTGAAGGGAGGCCATGGCCTTTTCTAAGGCTTATTTCTCCTAAAATATGTTCCCAAATTCCTCTTTATTCCATTTTTTTATGCGCATCTTGACTTGTTTGAGTTTCTGTTGGAAAACAAATATTTTGGAGCCCTGGAAATGAATCATCCCTTTCCACAAGCCTTCTATATTGGAGATGAGATTGGGGTCTGTGAGCCAAAACTGCTCAAATATGAAGGGTTTCCTCATGGGTTTGTCAAAGGTTCACCAGTAAACAACAATGGGCCAGTGGTCAGAATCAGAGGATGGGAGAATGACGATAGAGAGTTCATACCCAGTGACCAAGAGGTCTTCGGAGACCAAGAATCTGTTAAGGTGAGAAGATATTTAAACTTTCCTGCCTCTTTTGTTATTCCAGGTAAATAGGTCATTGGTGGTTTTAATGTCAACCAGGTTGGATACCTCAATGAAGGCTAAGAGTAGCTCAGAATTTTGATCCAATTGTCTGCATCCTCCTTTCTTCTCTCGAAGAGAGGTAATGATGTTAAAGTATCCCCCTATATTCCATTTGGAAGGGTCAAGATGATTCTTTAGGGAGGATAGGTGTTCTAGCATTGGTTGCTTTTTGGAAGGGGTTTGAGGCCCTTAAACATTAAAAATGGTGCCTCAGAGGTTAGTTCCTAAGAGATGAAAAGATGTAGAAATAAAAACAAAATGTAGAGAAATTGGTTCCATACCTATAATGGTAGGGTTTCAAGCAATGTTGAGGCCTTGTGATGCTCCTTTCTGTCCACTGCTAATCTTTTCACAGGTCTCCAGACGTTGGAGATTATGGCTGCAAACTATGTGTTAGAGCATTTAGTTTCTTGGATGAGCAAGATAGTAGGAATATCTTGTTATATTTTTCTAAGAAGAAGACGATTCTTTGAGGGGTTCTTCAAACCCCTGATGTTCGATGAGATTATCTTCATGGTGAGAGGATTGGTTGGGTGTTGTAGATCTTTGAGATTTTCTTGTATTGTCCAGATTCCACCAGCTTGCATACTAGGGTATCCAACCTCTGTAGCATGGATTTCCTTCCTCGTTTCTTGAATTCCTTGCTACTCTTCTTGCCTTCTTTTTCGGTGATGGTTTGCACTCTGAACTGCATTTTTACTTTCACTTTTTGAAGAGTTGCAACTAAGAGATCTGCTTATCTAGAATCGGATAGGTTGCATTCCAAGGCAGGTGTCTTCCATGGTTATTAGGTCAAGACCTCCTAGGTCAGCGAAGTCCTCATCTTCTGTCATGGGTCGATCCTCTATCGATTTTTGTAGTTCCTTTAGTTCGGGGCTGTCCATGGAGCCTTTTCCTTTCTCTGGGACCACATATTGTTCTTTCATTGCGTTGGGCTTCTCTATTGCTTGTCCTTTAGTATTGTCAGTATTGTCCTCTATGAGGTTCTCAAGCACTCCAAAGCTATTAATGGAGGTTGGTCAGTTGGCTTGCATGGGTTGGCTCTTTTTCTTCATATGCCTTCACTTGGTAGGGATTTTGGTAGAGCCATCCATGTTCATTAGATTGGTAGTGTTGCAATCAGGCTTGGGATAATTGATGGGACATTCCCTAAACAAGTGGTCACGCTAGCAACATTTCCTGCCTCTAAATGGCACATGTTTGTAGGCAATCATTTGAAACCAATATTTGTCTCTGAATTCTAGGGCGATGACCTCTGGTAGGGAACCTAAGATGTCCATGTCAACATACATTTGTGTGTATGCAACATAGAAACCTTGGTTGGTTTTTCTAAGAGGTGGACAAACTTTCCTAGGTTGTTCCCTATGTCATGGAGGGTTTCAAGGTCCCAATACTCATAGGGAAGGGAGTAAAGACATACCCAAATCAATGTCCAGGAAAAGTCCTCCTTCTTCGGGATGAAGTAAGGAGTCCATTGTTGCATGTAGAGCCCTGCAAAGATGATGAAGGGTCATTGTCCATAACTAACTTGAGGTCATCTTGGTGGGTGAAGATGATAGTTAAAAAACCCTCTGAACCTATTTGGACGTCATAATGTACCTTGGGATTCCACCGAAAATCTATCCATTGGAGGAGGGTTTTTTCAGTTGGCCAGACCCAAATGAACTTGCAAAGCAGTTCATGGTCCTACATGTATAGAATGTTGTTATTCAGTCTTTCTGGGGGTATGCGCAACTTGGGGATCTTTGTCAATTTGGCCTTGCAAGTGATCGTGCCCCTTTGTTCGGGTTTAGGGTTGTTGTGGATTCCTGCATAACAACATCCATAGATTTGTCATTTAGTGATCCAAGTTTGGTACTATACACAAAGGGTTCATAGGGGCATGGGTTAGAAGCCACAGCTGTTGATTGGTGATTCTAGGGATCGAAGGAACTTGGGGCTCCTCCCCCAGCGTGCGCCATGTTCTGGGTGCTCAACCGTTAAGGGTGTGTGAGGTAGCGATAAGAGTGGGGTGGAAAAGAGGAGGAGGGTTAATCAGAGGAAGCTGAGCAGGGGGGAGGGCATCAGATCCTCTTATGATCAATATTTTTGTTAGTTGACAACTTCTCAAACATTTTTTATCAATATATAACATGTACCATTCAATACAAAAGCCATTAAATATATTTTATGCATAAATTAAACAATTTTCAGCCAAAAATAGCTCTAGTAATCGATGCAATTATTTGAATAAACACCCCAATGTGTTTAACCTACTAAACGCACTAGGCATTTAATTGTTCAACACCAACAGTGAAGTTAATTTTTTTAATAAATTTAAATTATGATGGTGTGATTTGTAATGACAAAAGCACCGTCATCACAATGAAAAACGAAAACATAAAAAATTAAATACAAGTCACTTGACAGTGCTATTTGGCAGAGGCGAGTCGGTGTGTTATATTACACCAGGCGCACCAATAAACAGACTAGATAGGGACGACAAGATTTAATGTGATATGTAATGATAGAAGCACCACCAACACCATTGTGTTATATTACACAGGTCACACCGCAAAACAAACATCGTTTATTTAAAAAAACGGACAGGGTTGACAGGGTTTGGATATAATTCAATAAGTGATCCCCCTACTTTACATGTCAAATGCCCTATATTTGGTAAGTACACAAACCCATTAAATCTAAAATGCCTAAAATGAAAAACCTTAATTGTGAACTGGTAAAGGGAGTTAAACTCTAAGGTGAAATTTTGCAGTCACATAAGCAAGGAAAAATGGGGGTTTAAGGTAAGAAATAATTTCTTTGTTTTTTTTCTAAATTTTAATTAAATCTAAATAGGAAGAGAGATCATAAAAAAATTTACTAGTAAAATCAATAATAATTTTTTTACTATGCACGGTTTTTAATTTATTTATTTTCTAAATTTTGAATGATTCTCACAAGTTTTAAAAAAATTAACAATCATTATTTTTATGCATTGTTTTGAGTGAATCGCCATACCTTTCAAATTTTGATCTTTCAGCAATTCCAAAATACTCTGCTGCTCCACAGTGCTCCCAGTATGTCTCTCTTGCAAATGATCTCTCTTTTAAATAAACCCTAACAAAAATTGTGAAAATATTTATTAGTAAAATCAACAATATAATTTAAAAATTTTATTATGCAAGGTTTTGAGTGAATTACCATACCTTTCAGGTTCTAATCTTCTGAATATTTTTGTTGCTCCAAAGTATTATGTTGATGCACAATGCTCCTGGTATGTCTCTCTTGCAAATCACTCCCTTCAAATTTTGGGAAAAATAATGAAACAAGAATAAATTTTTACTATTTAAAAGTCTTTATGAAATTAGATTTTGAAAAATCATTTGCCATTCATTTTTCAATTTTTATCTTTTTTGAACATCAGTACATTTGATAGTAAAGAGCATTGTGTGTTTACAAGTAAAGCACATCGACATGATATAATTTTTTTTTCAAAATCCTGAACTTGTGTTGTTAATATTTTAACGCAATGGTGTAGTTGGTATTTAAATGCATCGATGTTGTAATTGTTACAAGAGCAACGACATGGTAGAATTCATTTTTATTTTCCGAAATCCTGGAAACGAGTGCAGATCGATGTTGTTTTTATTTAAATGCATTGGTGTTGCTTTTTACAGGAGTACCGATATAATAGAATATATTTTTTTGTTTTGAAATGTCAGAAACTAGTGCAGTTATTATTTAAACACATGGTGCAGTTAATCCTTATAAGAGCACCAATAGGGTTTAAAAGTTATCTAAAATTTTATTTTCACCTAAAAGGACATATTCATCTCAAATTATACTTTAGGACACATCCACATGAATTACAGTAGTTCATAGTATACATTTTCCGCTTAAAGTCGCCTTATTCTTGAAAAATGGTTTGAAAACTATATTGAAATTTAGATTGTGGTTATATGGTTCTCGAAATTAATTTTAGATATGTACACAAAATTTTATTTCTAATTTTGCTCAAATGCAGGGAGAAAATTTCATAATATCAATTGGTCAATTCTTCAAATTCCAGCTTGTTCCATATTGTTTATCAAAGTCCTTCATGAAGTTATCCCTTCCCATCTCCAATAAGTTCAAATTTTATTTATATTTTGATTATCTAATTGATTTTTTTTTAATCCGTGTCAATTTGAGGAAAAATATATCCAAATTTGCAGGATATTCATTCGAAATCGAGTTCAAATGAAAAAATATTCATCCATTCCAAAAACGTCAGAAGCTCTTATCAAGAGCAACATATCGCAAGCAGTTGGTAGATGAAAATGGACATCCGCTTCACCCTACCAATAGGAATGTGGCATCTTCCAGCTACAATCTTGGATCAATAATGGTAATAATTGTTTGGTATAATGTAATTTCAACAAACCAATTGCATTGACAATCTTACCAATATCTGCATTGATGTACTAATGTTCAATATTTTTTGAAATTAGGATTCTACTGATGATGAGAGACCCACCTACCATCTTCTGATGTACCCCACTACAACATCAAATCAAGAGAAGGTTGCTTTAAGAGAAAGACTCATAGAGGATACAAATAATGGTTGAATTAACCACTTATTCAATTCCCACTACGTCTAGATTCACCAATAGGAATGACTACAGCAATAGTAGTTCTTCATCACAAGTTGGCAATGGAGGCAATCAAATAGAGGTTGGCATGGATGATTACTTACGAGATACAATTACCATGGAGGCAATGTTGTTAGATGCATTCCAAAAGAATGAGCTAGGGGATGATGCTCATATCACTAATACCCCTCTCTTTGAACCTAGTGGAAAGTCAAAGTCTACTCAGCTAGGGACAATGATGTTACTATACAACTTGAAAGCAGAGTATGGCATGTCGAATGCGTGTTTCTCGGCAATATTGAGGTAATTCACCTGCATGATCGATGTTAAATTTTGGGTACGAAAGGACAAGTGGTTCCCTAAGGCTTTAGTCTTTGGCCTAGGGAAAAGTGTCCAAATTTATTTTTTACTTTTCTCCTAAAGTGACATTATAAGTGGTAAAGTCAATTTAATTTAAAAGTGACTTTATAATTGGTAAAGTTACATTCTAATTCAAAAGTGACTTTATAAGTGGTAAAGTTACATTCTGATTTAAAGGTGACTTTATTAAAGTCAATGAAGAATTAGAAAGTGAAAAAGTGACTATGGAAATAAAAGGCTAAGTGGGTCTTTATTTAAGTGGGTGAGTTAAAAAATCGAAAGTGAGACTTAAATGCACATTTATTCTCATCTATAGATCTAAATGAATCTCAGCCATTAGATCTTAGGGTAACCCAAAAGATCATTTAGAGAATAAAAGGAGAAGAGAAGAGGAAAAGATCATTCATTCTTTCATGAGCATTTGAGAGAAAGAGAAGAGAGAGCAAGGAGAAAATTTCTGAGCAGTGAGGAAGTGAAGGAGAGCAACAAGAAGACATTTCAGCAAATTTTTGCAGCCGCATTTATTAGCACGCATCCCAAGGAAAAACTGTACAGCAGGAGAAAGGAACAGATATTGAGGAAGAGGGACAGTAGTAAGGGCACAAATTTCGAGGTAGTCGTATTGTTGAAATCTGTACAGTCCATACAACAAGTTCTGGGCATATTTTTCGAGGCAGGTCGTACAGCATTTAATGTTGTTTTATTGCTGTAAAAAATTATGTTTTGGCTGTTTGCTTATTGGCATGATTTTCGAGGTGGAATTCAAGCACGGAAATCGAGATAAGTTGTAATTTGTGGTTGCTGGAATTTTTACTGTGTATTTCAGTTTCTCTATAAAAGCATTTTTAGAAATAAAGAAGAGCTCTCAAACTGGTTTTCCCCAACATTTGTACGGGGTTTTTCCAAGGTCACATTGACCAAAAATCATTGTGTTATTTTCTGTGTGTGACTGTCATAATTTTCCTGTGTTTTATTTCTACAATTTCAGCAGTTGTGAAATCTCTAAATTTGTGTTTTCAGAAAAATATTGTCATTTCCAGAGTTTAGACTTTTTATCATGCTTGGATTTAAAACTAAATGCATGGAGTGATAAGGAAAACTGATAACTAGAGTGGGGGTTGAAAATTCTTCATGGTATTGGAGCTTGGTTAGCTAAAAAGTGCAGTTTGGGACAGCAAAGTGAAAATTACAACAAGTTGATTTTTTACACAGAAAACATAAACCTTTACCACAAATTTGAAAATTTCAGTTTCGTAGGATAGTGAAACATGTCTTTGGGTTTTAGAGTTGAAGACAGGTTGGATGGGCAGAACAACTACAGTGCATGGAAGGAGAGAATCTAGAGCATCTTTGATGAAGCAAAAGTCTAGGGCATTATGGTAAATACCACATAGAACCCAGTAGTACCTGCTGACCCTGTACAGTTGGCAGAGTTTAACAAAAAGAATGCTAAGGCAAAAGATTGATTCTGAAAGGAATCAAAGATCATGTCATTCCTCATGTGAGAGGAAAGACTTATGCACATGAGATGTGAACAGCCT
>APFE031123124.1:0-10036 GCA_000404065.3 Pinus taeda
AAAGAGGACAATGTGGCTATTGATGAGGCCACATAAACTGCAGATAGTCAAGGTGACAAAATTCAGTGTAACACCTACGTTTGGATTGTCATTGGAATGCTTAATGTACTACGTCAGTGCATGACCCTGTAACGCGCTTACCAGCTTTTCCTTTTTTATATTGTCATCCGTGACCCCTTATGCTTCCCAAACAACCTTTACCACGAACCAAAATTGGTCAGGATCTTTGTTCTCTACCCCTTTGAACACTGACAACTTTATTGTGTTCGCCATATTGAGCTATGGTGGTGGCAGAGGTGGTGTGGGCGAAGATGGGGGTGAAGATGATGAAACTGGTGGTGTGGGTGGGGGTGGTATGCATGGAATTCACTCCCTTATTAGATTGATCACACTTCTTGGTGAAACTTTTGTGAGTTCCTCCTCGCTTTCCTACGGAGGTGAAATCAAGGGGCTATTTTATATTTCTGCGCTACCTTTGTTTCTATAGATCCTCCCACTTCCTGTAGCCCCAAAAATCAATTTATAAGAGAAACCTACTTTTCAAACAGTATCATTTTAATCCAAGTGTTCAAAGATTTAACGTACTTACCTCACGACACTTTGAGGAAGCATCGTTCCGCCTCATTGTAGCTGACTGAATTATCTACCACAAACTCGATGATAAACCCTCCTATAATCCGATCGAGCCAATGGTCGACAGCGTGCACGATCTTATCTTCTGATGCTTCTAGTTTGCGCACCAACTCTGGAGTCCACACGATTGGTTTGTCAAGCCTATACCTTCCTAGACTGTATGCTAGATTCGCGATCCAATCATACAACTTAGAGGGGAAGGATGCAAAGAAATTTTTATGGAATTCTGTATATAAGTAGCGCCCTAACCACTCTTCCTTGGATACTTGAGGATTCCTATTTTCTTGCACCGCGAATTCATGAATCTTTCTGTTCAACCACTTTTCAGTTTCTTTCTTTGTCGGATTCCAGTGACACGAAATTAGATATATCTTATGCAGATCCCAGTCCCGACAACGGAAACATTTGTTTGCTTATTGGGGTCTGACCTAATTTCAGAGTTGATTTAGCTAAACAAATATCAGTACTACTGGCCCTTTCGGCAACAGTCTGTGGAGCGCGGACTGAGGGCTCACCCGAAGTAGTATGTGAGGGTGCTAGAAGTAGGCTTTTGCACCCTGGAGATGTATGATGAGTTCAAGGGGTCTGTGGTTCGACCCTGCAAGCACACCGCTACGCGCACTTCCTCGTACCTCGCAGCCTGAGATGTTGCCTTCGCGTAGCCCTATTCGAGGGCTGAACATTGTAATTACCCAAGTCCTTACTGGTATTTCACGGGTAGTTGATTAGCTTACCCTACTTGTATGATTTAAGTTATACTTAGCAACATAAATCATTCATACAGGTGTGCGCAGTAAATAAATAGCATATTTGCAATTTATAACAAACATGTGTTAACCCAAGAACAGATGCATAGAATTATGATAAAGCTTCTCTTTATTATTTTCTTCCTTGCTTACAGACTCGACTCCACCCTACGCACTCAGCTGCAGTGGTCCGTGCACTCAGCTACGAACTACTAGGCCTCTGTGCACTCAGCTGCAGAACCTTCTCCTATTCTACGACCCAAAGACACACTTAGTCACTCAGACTCTTTCTTCTCTCTCTTTCTCTGTCATCTCCCTTTTTACACTTAGAGCCTTGCTCTATTTATACAATTCCATGGTCCGTGGACCGTGGTAGGCCGACATTACATTACAAGACTAGGGCGGACAACCCTGTGACTTTATCATACATTTCGCGCTCTGTTCCCTCAATTCATGGAGTCTTTACAACAATATCAAGTCAAAACTTAGGCTTTGAGCCCCAAAACATGCCTTGGGGGGGTTCCATGCCCAATAGGAGCAGCTGCATGCAGAGGTTCCAGGAGTGGAGACATCCACTCAAGCAGAGTCTTCCAGAGATGGATGAAAGCACACAAGAGAAGCTGACAGATTGTTGAAGGATGCGAGAGAGAATGTGGGAGCACCATCTTCTCAGCGCAGGCAGAGTAAGTCACTTGAGAGGTACATTGGATACATGGCCCTTACTGGGGAATGTGTTGAGACCGAGTTGTCTTCATTTGAGGAAGCAGTGCAACAACCGATTTGGGTTGATGATATGGTGGAGGAGTATGACTCCATAGTTTGTAACAATGTTTGGGATGTGGTCCCGAGATTGAAGAACAAGTTAGTTGTGAGTTCCTGTTGGCTTTACAAGGTAAAGCAAGCTGCTGATGGTAGTGTGGAGAAGCATAAGGCAAGATTTGTTGCACGTGGCTTTTCACAGGTCGAGCGAATTGACTATGATGAGACTTTTTCTCCTGTCGCATGGTACTCATCTATCAGATCTATGTTGGCACTATCAACTCAAATGGGTTGGAATATCCATTAGATGGATGTGAAGACTGCATTCCTCAATGGCCAGATTGAGGAAGAGGTGTACATAGACCAGCCGGAAGGTTTTGAGACCTTCGATCATGAGTCGCATGTGTGCCGACTCAAGAGAGAGTTGTACGGGCTGAAGCAAGCACCTCTTGCTTGGTACACCATGATAGACAACTACTTCACCGAGTTAGGCTTCATAAAGAGTGAAGCGGATGCGAACCTGTACCACATCATGGTGAAAGGTAAGTTGTTGATCATTGTACTTTATGTTGATGATCTCATATTGATTGGTGATGATCAGTTGATCATGTCTTGCAAGGAGGACCTTGTAAGATAATTCAAGATGAAAGACATGGGTCTCATGCATTACTTCCTTGGCATGGAAGTGTGGCAGAAGGATGGGGAGTTGTTTGTGTCTCAAGGAAAGTATGCCAACGAGATACACAGGAGATTCCACATGGAGAAGTGAAAGCCCATGCAGACTCCTCTAGCAGGTAACTAGAGGAAGGAGGATGTTACTTCAGGAGAAGTAGTGGAAGGTATTGTTTATAGGTAGCTCATGGGTTCATTGATGTACTTAGTGAACACACGACCAGATTTGTGCTATGCAGTGAACCGGCTGAGTCAAGTGATGGTTCAACCTACCAAGATGTTTTGGAAGGCGGAAAAGCATGTATTGAGATACCTCAGAGGCACATCTCAGTATGGATTATGGTACAAACAGATAGAGGGAATGAAGCTACAGGGCTTCACTGATGCAGATTAGGCAAGGAGTCCATCAGATCGGAAGAGCCCTTGTCCATCAGATTAGAAGAGCGCTAATGACCCTTATCTTCCCCGTGCCGATATGTTGGGATTAGAACCGTCCCTAGCTGGAGTGGCTGAGCTTTGTTCCACTCATGTCGGTCCTCTTATGGAAAGTATTTTAAATAGTCGAAGCTTCCAGCTCTAGAAGCTTTGTAACATAAGTCTCGTAAATGGTTTGGCCGAATGGGGTCTAAGATGTCAGTTTGGGCTCCTTTCCCCTATAATGATGGAACTAAATCAAGGGATAAGACTTTTCCATGAGAAGAGGATCCATTTCCCATCCATTCATCCTATATAAACCTCCCTTTTTCCCAAGCACAAGCTAGTGTTAATATTGGTGTGCTAGTGCTAATTAAGTTTGGAGTAAACAACAAGCTATTCATAGTTGTAGCTGTCTAGTTGTGTGAGGAAGAAGTGTGATTTGGTTTGGAGTGAAGCCTAAAGGGAAGAGCCTTAAAACTATTATTGTTGAGGCCATCATGTAATGCTAGCAGAAGTGTGTGGGAACCTGGTCCTGTCAGAGGAGAACGGAAATGTCAAGGCAATGGTTGTAATCTCTTCTTGATTCAATATATATATGCAACTATCAATTGGTTTCCTACATGATTTGTCATCTTACATATTCATGGCTTAATGTTTCTTGACTTGTTAAGTAGGTTGAATTACAATTTTTTCATTATCAAGGTTGTTGTTTGTTGTTATTTTCTTGTTTCAAGTGTTTGAAGAAGGAAGCGAGAGATAGCTGGAGCGAGCAAGTAAGGAAATCATCAAACGGGATAAGCGTAGTAAGAGGTAGGCCCTCTTAATTGGTTCTAACCTAAGGAAATCTTCCATAGAATGTATCAGTTGTGGCTAGACCCATTATCGGGCTAGAGGAATTTGTTTGTGTCTGCACTTAAAATTTTACTTCACCACAAATTGGTGACTCCACTGGGGAACCAATCCTTTTGTTTGTCTTAGATTTCATGATTTCGTGTGAACTTCTCTAGTTCCACTTTTTCCCTTTGGTTCTGTTTCTTTTCTCCTGCTTACCGGCCTAAGTTTGAAATTCATAGTAGCAGATCTGGTCCTTGTTTCAAATTTTTAATTTATTCTTTTTATTTTTTTCTTGGCTCCCTCGATCAACGCGCTTAATACATTGACAATTGCATCGATCAACGTGATATGCTTAGAAATAGTCGCACCGACCAGCCTATGGCGCTTTTTGTCAATTAGGTCGTCGCGTCAATGCATGTAAGTGAAGATTAGGGTTTTTCCAATCTCGGCTAGTGTGTTTTGCTCTCATGATTTTGACCCCATAAGCATTTTAGACTATTTTTTCCCTAACTAGAAAGCTACTTTTCATTTGGTTTTGTTTGCTTGTTGGCTTATCATCTTTCTGCTTGATTTCTTGAGTCATTGGTGGTTTGTGAACTCAATGATTCGAGTTGTAGGTGTACTTACTCCTTGCATTTTGTTTGCAGTTCTTTTACGACTTTGACTTCCATTACACAAGTTTGAAAAGTTTTCGTTTTCTTGTCTAAACATTTCTTTTTCGGCATGGATTGCGTTGCTTGTCTTGTTGTTGGTAAAATTAGTGCCTCATTAGTCTGAATGAGCCTCTATTTTCATGTTTTCATTTGCTTGGAGAGCTAATTGTCTCGAAAACTCTTTCATTGAAGTGTTGTATGCAAAAATTTTATTTCGATGTTTCATGAAAAGTATGAAGTTATATTTTGTTGCATCATTGTGCTACAATAGCTTGCATCATTAAATACTAGGATTGCATTGGCATTTGAAAATGAAAAGAACTCTTTTGATTTTGAAAGGACTATTAGAAATTTGCTTGTCAAGAAGTTAGGAATTGGAATGCATTTTTCATTAGTTTATTTTTTCGAAAAGTGGAGTAGTGAAAGATAATTTTGCTTTCAGTTGCTTGGTTGTTTGCATTTGTTGTGTATTTTCTACCCTCTCTAGTGTAGGCAATTCATTGAATTGAAAGGGTCTAATCTCGTTTAGTTGCATTTAAGGTTTTTCGAGTCACATCGCTAAGACCTGAAAATTGAAACATAACTCAAGATAAACTTGAAAATGAATTCAATTAACCTAAGACTCATTTGACATTTAACGAGCATATCTAGAAGGTTTATGCTAGAGACGTGTTTTAACGTCTTTAAACCTAGCAGCGCTTGTTAGCTTCGGCATTAGACAACGCTAGTATGGATTTGTGCTCCCCGTACCGTCGAGTATATAATGGGAGACCCCTCTACGCTGCAATCCTTTATCCTTAGGAAGTCGAGTTGGCCTCCTTTCAAACGTGATACACCGAACACAGCATTCGAGGAGATTCCCTGCTCATACTCCTTGATTCACCGAGAGGTATTTTGCAATTCACGGTTGCTTAGTAATCTTGTTTACCTAGATCATCTAGAGCAGTGATTTGATCCTTTTGACTCAATAAACTTAAAACATCATCCGAGCACTTGTCCTTTCGAGCTCATTTCCAATCGAAAGCGATAGAGTCATCTTTATTTCTTTCTCAACTCTTAAAAAATGAAAGAGCACCAGTCTTTTTATGCATCTTAACATTTGATTGCCCCAATCCGATAACACCCTGTTAGTCTTTTCTGAGACCAAATTGTGAGTTTCCCTTAAAGGAACATTTTAAATCCTTGAAGTTTATTTTTTTTTTGTTGACTAAGACAAGGTCATCATGGCTGAACCATCTGGTTCAGCCAGTTCCTCTTCCTCTCCTATGTCTGAAAGATTGTTTGAGGAGCCATTTCCTGAGTTACCAGAGTCACTCGAGGACCAAGGTGTTGAACTCAGAATTGTTCTGAGCATTCAACCTTTGTCATCTTGTCCTCTACCTACTTTAGATAATGGGTCATCTATTGATCTTGGCCTGGAATCTCCAGACAATCCTGATCAAAATCCCGAGAACTCGCCGACCACTGATGGTCAACTTGGACTGGTTATCTACCTTCTAAATCCTCTCTTTGACCCAGTTGTGATATCACCGCAGCATCCTTACAGTCCATACGACCAGTTGGGTGTTCCTTTGGAACTATCCCCTCGTACTTCTTTGGCCATTCATCGTTGTTTGTTCCCAGATATGGAACTCGAAGGTGATGCTCCAGTCACTTCTCTAGAAGAGTCAGAAGTTTCTACTCCACACACTGTTGAGGAGGAAGAACAACCTTTTCCTCCCGAGGGTTTCCCCTATATAGGGGGTATTCCCACCATTTTTCCACCTAACTATGTGTCTTTGGCACAGTTGGTTTCAGGTACACCAAGTGCATCATCACTTTACCATAACATGTTTGGGCGTCAGGTGCCATGCCTACTTCAGGTATGTTCATTGCGAACACGACTTCCCAACATGCTGTTACCTCAGTCCCAGTGCAACCCACCATTCCGAACACCCTTGTATCATTAGTCCCAGTCACCCATTAGACCCAACTGACAGTTTCGAAGAATGTCTCTGTAAGTTCCTCCATCCCTCTAGTCAGTGGCCAAGTTGTGCCACTGCCTGGGGGGGGAACCTGAATGTTTCTATGGTGTTAGGTGTCACCAATGTGTGTGGCTCACAAGCTCACATGCTTGGTATGAACCAACCTTCTTTTGGTGTTATTCATAACCTTGCTGATCCTACTGGATCAAGCAATGTCTAGTACCAACAGGTTCAGAATATCGTTGGTCTGTCTGGATCGAGCAATGTCTAGTATCAGCAGCCCTATGAGGGTCAGGCCTAATACCAGACTTCTTATGGTCCATATAGTTCTCAAGGAATGGTTAATCAACCTTACACCCTTTAGGCTGGGAAGTACATTCAACCTGGCTCATCCACCTTCCAGGGTGGCTATGGCAAGATTCAATTCAGAAATTTTCTGGGCACTGTTCAAGTACCCTTGCAATAGCAAGGACAACTTCTACAACAACAAGGGAAACCTTTGTTACCATAAGGGCAACCTCTGTTGCAGCAAGGGCTATCCGCACAACAACAAGAGCAAATGATCCTGCAGCAAGGTTAGCTGCAACAACCGCAAGGTCAACCCTTGCAACAGTTGTAACAAACTATGTAGCAGTGGATGTAATATGCTTTGCACACCTCCCAGCCCATGTCCTCGCAAGGCCAACCTCTGCAGCCCCAGGGACAAATTTTGTAGATGCAAGGCCAACCCTTGTAATAGTAAAACCAACTTGGGCAACAACAACCCTTGTATACATATCCAAAGGGTCAACCCTTGTAAGGGCAAGGCCAAGGTCAAGTCCTGCAGTAGCAGGTCCAAAATCCTAATATCCTAGGTCAACAAGTTCAGAACCCTTCTGGCCAAGGGCACTAGGTACAAAACCATAACACCCTAGGTCAACATGTTCAAAATCCTTTTGGTTAAGGGCAACAGGTACAGAATCCCTATGTCTAAGGGCAACAAGTGTATCAACCTTATATCCAAGGAAATCAGGTCCAAAATCCTCTTGTTTAGGGACAACAGGTCCAATATCCATATGTCCAAGGTCAACAGGCTCAACAAACTTTTAACTGTACGTTGCTTATCAATAACCTATGGCGAGATAGTTCTAAGGTATTCAAGGTCAAAATCCTCCCTATGGTCAAGGTAACCTGCAATGGGGGTAGCATTAGATGCCATATGGCCAAAATCCCCCACTATGGGGCCAAAATCCTTACCAGCGGGGATGGGCTCCTCCATTCGAACCCGCTTACTGGCCTCCTATGCCTTTTAACACCCAATTGCCATTCTTGGCCACATTCAAGTTGCTAGATGTATCTCCCATTACGAATGATCCAATCCTTCATTCACCATACTGGCCTCCGATGCCATCCAGGATACCAAGTGATTGTCCAAAGTTCGATGGGAAAGAAAAAGAAGATCCTCAAGCCCATGTGATGACATATCACCTTTAGTGCTCGTCAAACTTGTACGTTGATGATTCCATTCGTCTCTGTCTTTTCTAACGAACCCTCACAGGCACTGTAACCAGGTGGTACATCGAGCTTCCTCGAAGTACTTACCATGACTTTAACTCTTTAACCATGGCTTTCCTCACACATTTTCAGTTGTCGGGTCGCTATGAAACTGACACCTATTTTCTCACATCCCTTAAGCAAAATACTGGGACACACATCTCTGAACACCTCCATGAATGGAGACGTAGACGTCGCCTGATCAAATTTGAGATTGATGATTAGTTGCTCACTGAATGGTTCACTAAATCATTCGTGGCCCCAATTGCTCGCGATATAGCTATGGGTGGATGCCTTACTGAAGAGCAAGCCATTGCTCGTGCTCAGTACTGATCCACGTGGATATTGGTGGCCACCCGCCAAGTCCACTTGGACCCCCACCATTGTTTCTTTTAGTTTTTAAGTTTCCTTAATTGTAGCACAATTTACTATTTTTAGCAGCTTTTCGGGTCCTGAACTTCCGAGCCGTTTTGAGACCCTAAACGACGTTTTTTGGGAAAATTGGGAGCAACATGAGTCCATGGACTGATGTTGCTCTTCCCAAAGTTGTAGTTCTCAGATAGATCTTTCTAACGAGATATTATGCACGTCAAACGTAGATCATATGCCAAAATTATGACCCCGGGAAGTTGATGTACCAATTTACCCAAACGGGCTCACAGTTTGGCATTTCATCTTCTAGGGTTAGGTTTTACGATGTTTATGGTTTTCCATTGTTTCTCAACAATAAATAGGCCTTCGAGCCTCATTGTAACACAGTTGAGAGGCATGTAGCCACCACATCTCTTCTCAGAGATAAGCTACCATTGCCCTAGCTGGTTTATTTCCATTTATGTCTGTGAGCATATTTCAGTGTTTTACATTAATGAAATGAAGTAATATTTCTGCTACATCTCTGTGTTTATGGTTATCTATGTAATTTGTTGCATTCCCGTTTAATTCTGGATCAGTGGTATCATAGTGGTCTGCTTTTTCTCTGTTTTTCTTTGCATGTCCCCAACGGGGTTGAGATATAACAAGTTAGGGCTTGAACTGGTTGAACCTTTGCAAGACCAGCCTCACAAATCCCGACGGCCTCCCATGACGGATGAAAAGAAAGAAGAGGGGGCATTAGATCCTATAAAAATATTGCTCGAAGAAGCCCTCGAGTGACAAAGGAACGCGATGATGGACAACTTTGCTCAGATCCTTCAGTGACTACCCAAGGGCGATGCATCGGCTTCCAACAGCTACTCTGGAAATGCCACACCGTTTAAGGTACAAGTTAATTTTGAGATCCCCTTATGTTAGAAAATTATATATTACGGAGCAATGGAACACATAAAATATTGCAGAAATATAAACATAGAAAACACATAAAACAAGAGAGACACAGATATATGTGGTTCACCCAGTTTGGGCTATGTCCACAGAGAAACAGCCAGTCTTTCTTTTATTATATTATCCAGCAAATTGAAGAGATACAACTTACTGCAGATCCGCTGTAACACCCTCTTCACTCTCAATCTCCTCTCTCTTCCTCACTCAGAATACATATATGATATAGATGCAATACAATTCCCTCATATATAGTGAGGGGTTTCCTTCTAGGGCAAAAAAACCCTAAATTAAACATAGCTTCTACCTTCAGATCATCCACCTAATGAACGACCTAGATTGACTAGAAAATACTATACTTTTACAAGGCAATTTACATCTATTTTTAGCTTTGGGGGCGCCGCCCCCGAACCCCCACCGGGGGACCGCTGGCCCCTGGACCCTCCAGCTAGGGGGGATTAGCCCCCCTAGACCCCTGCGAGGGGGAAAAGTCCCCCCCCCCCCCCCC
>APFE031123132.1:9009-20309 GCA_000404065.3 Pinus taeda
TGTACAAGCTCTTCCCAGGGTCCAAACAGGAATCTCCTCTACTTTGACAAGCCTCACTCTCTTCCAAATGAGATCAAATGGTATGTAATCACTCCTCTCAAAGCTCAATTAGGAAGACTAAGTTCCAGCAACATTCACCCTAAAAGATATTCAGCTTTCAACCTCCCCAGTAACCAGCCCAATGCTTCATTTTATAGTGCAATGGAAGGAGGTTACAGGTCCACCATTGAAGGAATAGATTCCTCCTTCAAAGGGATAAGCTCCTCACATCAAGGGGTTAGCTCCTTAATGTATAAGATGCATGAGCCCTCAAGGAGAGAACTTGCCACCTCAAGATTCCCTCTAGAAGCTTCCATAAATGACTCAAAGTGAATTTTAAGAATGTACTTGTGCCTTTTTAACATTTACAGGGGTTTGCACCCATAACACAGATACAGAGCGGTCAGGTGCACAGGGGACATGACCAATAGGTGCGGAACCACAGGTAATGCTAAGAGAAAGTGCGAAACCAGAGTTTTAGAGATTTTTAGGGTCTTTCTCTTATTTTCAAGGCCTGATATGAAGAACCGAGGTTTAAGACTTGCAAAGGAGGAAGGTATGGTGATTATAGACTCACACCAATTTCCGAATGTCAAGGTGACAATTTTTACACAACAACGACTATTATCAAGTCCAAACTCTATCTATGGAGGGAAAAATCAAAGGGAAATGGGGTCAAAAGAAACCACGAAAGCCAAGAGCAGAGTGGGATCAAGATGATGGAGAACTAGCAGACACTATCTCCAAAAAACGTAGGAAGGAAAATACAAAATGAAATGCTAATCGAATGTGGGAAACTACTAATTAACTTAGGTAATATGAAAGATCTTACTAGCTATTCTTTTACCGACCTTTATTAATGAAGCTTACAACCTGGAATATTAGAGGTTTAGGTAGTAGAAGGAAACAGAGAAATCTCAGTAATAGAATAAAAGAAGTAAAACAAGATATGGCATTTATTTAGGAGAAAAAATGTTCAATGGAGAAAATAAGAGAAATTCACAATAAATGGTTAATCAAGTATGATTATTTGGAGATTGAAGCTGATAACTTTGTAGGAGGGATTCTCACGTTGTCAGATCCACGGAAATTGGGGATGTTGGATGCAAAAGCATCCAGGAACTACCTTTCTTTGGTGTGTAGTCCTGTAGGTGACAAGGAGACTTACATGGTAACTAATGTATATGGCCCTCAACAACAAGCAGATAAACTCAAGTTTCGCACCTCCTTGGAAGGGCTGAGAGTGCATTACCCTAATATACCCTGGATTCTAGAAGGGGATTTCAATATGATAAGATCTCTTTCGGAGAAAAAAGGAGGCACAAGATACCTTGGTAGGGACTCTAAAACCTTCCAACATTTCCTCATGAACATGGGACTATGGACATGGAGAGCATAAATGGAACCTTCACTTGGAACAACAAAAGAGGAGGGGTTTCCCAAGTGGCTTCAAAACTAGATAGGTTTATTGTTTCTGAGGATATCATACTGATAGAATCAGCGATCATAGTGTCCATTCTGCCCTTTGGAGGATCGGATCATTGGCCTGTACAGCTAGAGGCATCATTTATTGGCACCCCAAGAAATAGTCATTCAGATTGGAAAATGCCTGGTTCTCTCACCCCAATTTCACGAGTAATATCGCCACTTGGTGGAAGGAGGATTTGAACATTCAGGGTACCAAGATGTACATGCTCCAGTAGAGACTGAAACATATCAAATCCAGACTTAAGGACTGGAACAAAAGAGAATTTGGGGATATCATCAAGGCCAGAAAGAGTACAAAACAGAAACTCCAAGAAA
Organism: Pinus taeda; assembly: GCA_000404065.3. Taxonomy (NCBI): domain Eukaryota; kingdom Viridiplantae; phylum Streptophyta; class Pinopsida; order Pinales; family Pinaceae; genus Pinus; species Pinus taeda. The sequence continues at coordinate 10,852 of APFE031123132.1, forward strand.
TCAATCAGGTCAACATCACAGAGGGCTTCAATGAGGAAAGACAGAACCTAACTAATTCTTTGTAGAAAGAGTGGCAAGAGTGTTGCCTACAAGAGGAAACATTTTGGAGACAAAAATCCAGAATTCAGTGGATCGAAGAGGGAGAAAGGAATACCAAATTCTTCCACAAATCCACTATGGCCCACAGGGCACACAACATAATCACAAAGCTAAAGGATTCGCAAGGCATTGAGCTTGTTGCTCACAAGGACATGGAATTGACCCTAGGGCAACACTTCTCTGACATTGTAAAAGAGGCAATGGAAGATAGAACTAGGTTTATCGATAATATCACTCAGCACATTCCCAAGTTGGTCAAAAGTGAGGACAACCATAATCTCAACAGGCCAGTCTCGGAAGACGAGGTCATTGATGTGATAAAGGATATGAAGAATGGAAAAGCACCAGGCCCAGATGGTTTTAATGTTGATTTCTTCAAAGCGTACTGGGATACAATCAAACATGACATCCTTGAGGTGTTGGAAGACTCAAGATAACACAAAAAGGTTATGAAATCTCTGAATACGACCTTTCTAGCTTTAATCCCCAAAAAGGAGAATGCTATGACTCTGGAGGGATTTAGGCTCATCACCTTATGTAATGTAGTGTATAAAATTATCTCTAAAGTGATAGCCAATAGACTCAAGCCACTGCTACCTTCGCTCATCTCAGAAGAGAAAACAAGCTATGTCAAAGGAAGGCAGATTCTTAACAACATCATCCAAGCACACGAGGTGGTTCACTCTCTCAAAAGTAATAGCCAATCAGGTATGATCATTGAATTGGACCTGGTAAAGGCCTATGACAAACTAAACTGGCCTTACATAAGAGCTATTTTAAAAGCCTTTGGATTTAACCAAAATTGGATAAGATGGGTCATGGCAGTAGTCACCTCAACCAGTTTCTCCATTTTTCTTAATGGAGCTCCCTCTACTACTTTTATACCTTCTAGAGGGCTCGTAAAAGGTGATCCGCTTTCTCCCTTCCTCTTTGTCCTCATGATGGAAGGGCTAGGAAGGGCAATCAAAATAGCAAATTTTGAAGGTAGAACTCAAGGAATCAATCTCACCCCGGATGGGGAGGCAAACACTCATCAACGATTTTTGGATGATACTATGTTGCAGGGTGTACCAATAGTTAAGGAGGCAAGCGCAATCAAAGAGATCTTAAAATACTCTAATATAGCAGGAGGCATTGAGGTAAGCCAAAAAAATTCCAAATTTTTCTTCTTTAACACTAATATTGCTATACAGAGAAACATCACTAGGATTCTTGGTTTTCAAAGGGATCAGTTGCCCTCCAAATATCTACACATACCTCTTACTGACAAACATCTATGTAAGAAAATATGGGAACTAATTTTAAACAAACTTTAGGACAAGATCAGCAATTGGACTTGTTGGGTTTTGATCTTCGTAAGGCGATTTGTGCTCAGTCAAGTGGTTTTGTGGGCCATTCCCATCTTTATGTTTGAAGCTATCCCTCCTCCACAAGGCATTAAGTAGAAAATAAGAAGCACTCAAAGAAACTTCCTGTGGGGCAGAGGGGAAAAGAAAAATAAGTGGGCTCTTGTTGACTGGGACAAGCTCTGCAAGCCCAAAAGCCATGGTGGTTTGGGGCTGGAGGATCTGGAAACTCTAAGTCAAGCTTTGGGAGCCAAACTCTGGTGGTTTTGGATCAAGGAGCGAAAAACACCTTGTGCCAAGCTTTGGACACAAAAGTATGCCAGGCGCTGGAAGGAACAAGATCATATTAGAATGACAAGACAAATCAGAGGCTCACACATCTGGAACCTTGCATGGAAAAACAGAAATATTGTTCAACAACACTGGTTTTGGGAAATTAGAAAATGGGACCAGGCTCACTTATGGGAGGACAGCTAGCAACAGGAACCCATCTTGATCAAGAATGAATTGGAAGCACTCAAGAGAGACACAGAAAACAAAGGGCTTTCACTAGTAAAAGATTTCTGGGATCAGGGGAGGGACAAGGATAAATGGAGGAAATGGAAGAACCTAAATTATACTGACGAGAGCCCTTTGAAGGCCAGGGCAGAGGTTCTAGCCAAGGATTTATAGAAAAGAAGAATTCTAGTCTCCTCTTTTCCTAACCAATTAAGACGGGGAAGAATAATAAAGGCAACTATAATCTCAAAGAGGCCAAACAGACAATCACAGGATTGAGCTCTGTAAATGCTGATAAAGTTTGGCAAGAATTGTGGCAAACTCCTCATTGGATGAAAGTCAAACTATTTATCTGGCTAGTTCATCAAAGGAAAATTCTCACATGGGATAACCTTCTCAAGAAAGGTTTCATTGGACCCTCTAAATGTCACCTTTGTGGCTCACACAAGGAAAGGATCGAACACCTTCTAAATATTTGTTCTTTTTCTGCTAAAATTGGGGATTGGGTAGCCTCTAGCTTCAAACAGACTGACAAGGATAGGCTCAGCATTTCCAACACTTTAACGAACTGGAGAAAGAACTTCTCAGACAATGAAATCATCAACAAGGCCTGGATGCTTGCACCAGGCTTTGTCATCTGGAATATTTGGAAAGAACGGAACATGCAGATTTTCAAAGATAAATCCAGAGAACCCCTGCTTATTATCAATCAGATTTTGGAATAGCTCAAGGAAACAATTAGAAGCATTCTGAGTAAAAACCCTTCAAATCCTCCTCTACCTCATGAGGTGCACATTCTTACCAATCTGAATCTTCAATCCCTTAATCCTAAAGAAATAAAGAAGAATATGAGAAATATTAACACTGGGGATCGGGGTTGGCAGCCCCCCAGGGCTTCTTCAAAGTAAATATTGATGGAGCTTCCAAGGGCAATGCGGGGGAAGCTAGCTTCGCAGGTGCCATAAGGGATTCAGAGGGGCTGATAAAATACATTTTCCATGGCCACCTGGAAAGGGGTACCAATAACATGGTTGAACGTTTGGCACTAGATCAATGTATGGAGATCCTCGTGGAAACAAATTTACAAAATGTTAAAATTGAAGCAGATTCGAAATTGGTCATCAAAGCAGCCAAGACGATTCAAAATGGAGCTTCACTAGACAAAGTATCAAAGCACTGGAAGCTACTGCAGTTGTTTCACCGTATCCAACCTCACTTACGAATCCTTAAAATGATAAGATTTGTCCATGTTAGGAGGAAGGCTAATATGCTTGCAGATAGGTTGGCCAACGAAGGCATGGCCAATGGAGATAGGGATTCGCGGTATCCATGGGATTCACTTCTAGCAGGGAAGTTGTGGGAGGACTTTGTCACCATGGAAAATTGATATAGGAGCATCTGGTTGACAGGGCAAAGATAGAAGCGAGGTTGATATGGTTTCTGAAGAGGACGGAGAAATCAATTCACTGGATGGATAGTATACTTGCTTTTTTTAATTTTACTTTTCTTTCATTAAAGTTGCCTAAGATTAATGTAATGACTATTAATTAGGAGCAGTAGTAATTAGTTAGAGTCGTTGTTTCTAGACAGTTACATTACTGTTGTAAAAACATGAAAAGAAAATGTACTAGCCAAATATGAAAAGTTCCACATAAGGAACAACTGATGTAACCAACCGAACAAACTAACAACAGTTAAAACCGTTTGGAAACAGTGCTATTAAAGGAGGAAAAATGGCACATTACGAGGTTCGACGATGTAAAAAAAAAAACAGAGAGAGAAATATAATTATTGTTCTATGCACACACAATCCTACAGCGTCCTCAATGTTGTGTAACATTTGTTAGTGTTTTATCATGTGAATACTGTCAATGTACTGCTACAGGTTCTGAACCAGGAGAAGAAGATAGTCAAGTCAGACGAAAAGCAACAACACCCAGTTACAAGCGACACAACCAAAAAATAATCAGGCATTAAATAATTATAACAGGTATGTGATTTTACGAAAGCAATCCAATATATTCCGGCACAGAATTCATATGGTTACAAAATACAGTCATCCAAAGTTCATTTTTCGTTCACATTTTGTTCAAAATAAAAGACCGAACCTAGTTCGCACATGTGGGGACTAAAACTAGCTACAAACAAATGCCAACCCCATAAGACCCTAACTCGTTTCCATAATCAACGACAAAGCCTAACGACCAAAGAATCGAGAACAGATAGCGGCTCAAGGCCAACAAGAAAAGACCAACCCTACAAGTCGTAAACACCAAGTCAAGCAAACCACAATGAACAGAGCGATGCTACCTGTATTTTGTTCTAGATAGCTGAGAGGCCAAGCGCGAAGACCCTCGAGCGGCTCCACCTGTGAAGAAAACAAACAGAACAAGATTAGGTTCCAAGTAATAAAATACAGAGAACTGAAAATGGAATGACCGAATAAAAACACAGTGCATATTTACCTGACAGGCAAGCCATAACCGCAACTACACATCGAATGACCCTCCTACTCACAAAGGAGCCAAGACGTTAGACTCAGGGAAAAGAGGGGTGCAAATGTCTAGCATAGAACTGTGACTTACCAGGCGAGTTGGCGGAGGAATCGACAGAGAATGCCACCATAACCCTATCGAGTTTGTGAGGAAACGAACTAGCTCTGAAGAAGATTTCACCAAGGACCATGCGGCCATCAATTAACTGTAAACCCTCGTGAAACATAGATAGCAACTGATAAAAGATGCACAGAGGAAAAGACCCACTAAGGCAGACTCCAAACGCACAGTGACAGCGAACATATAAACAAAATAATATAATAATGCAAACCTTACCAGGGTTTCAACAAATCACCGGGCAAACAGAATATTTCCAAGCTGAATCCCAAACGACCGAGGCCAAGAAGGCTACCAAGAGCATGTAACTCAGTAAACCAGACGGACAAGCCTCAGGAAAATACAAAGAAAACTATAGAAGCTACAACAAGTCGCCGAGAGCTCACAGAGCAAATGACTGGGAGAAACAATGAAAACCAAATGAGCGCGGAGGTGTAAAACCCAATACCATGGTGGGTTCGTAGAATTCCGAGGAGGGACAGATGTCCACAGACAAACAATCAGGGTACAATCACTGTAACTCTAATCAATTTAGCACAGATTAAAAATCAGCTAACATATATCCGAAATCCTTTTGATTATTATATTCATTGTTGGTACACATCATCATAAGTGCATTGACGGCAGGACCACGTGGGCTGGCCCCATCAAGTTGTATCAGAGCAAAATTTTAAGGAAATAGAGGAAGATGGAAGTTCAAAGACGAGGACGTGGAAGAGGTGCATGCAGAGTAGCAGATGAGTGCTTGAGAGAACAATTGAGAATCCTTACTGCTCGCTTGGAAGCAGTAGAGGCAAGTAGGAGAAGAGACCAACAACTTGGGGATGATAGTGAAGAAGAGGCAGCAACTACTACAGATGGATCAGAGGAAGAAGCCCCGGAGTTAAGACTATTGAGATCAGTACTGTTAGCTAGCAGCAAACCCAAACCTGAGATCCCTAACTATGATGGCAGTCTGTCTGCAGATGTTTTGCTGGATTGGGTAAGTGAGTTAGATAAGTATTTTGAAAACGAAGAGATCAGTGAGGACAAAAGAGTTAGATTTGTTGCGACTAAGTTAAAAGGAAACGCCGCCTTATGGTGGGATAGTGTCCAAGCGGACAGGAGACGAATGGACAAGCTACCAATAAGAAAGTGGCCAAGGATGGTGTCAAAACTGAAGGGCAGATTTTTGCCTAAAGACTATCAGGTCGAACTTTATCGACGAGTGCAGAATTTAAGGCAGAAAGGTAATACTGTGAAGGAATACATAGAGGAGTTTTATCGTGTAAATTTGTGGGCTGGTTATACGGATGATACTCTAGAAAAAACAACGAGGTACATGAATGGTTTGAGACTGAAAATACTAGATGAGATCAGTATTCTCTCTCCACGAAATATAAAAGAGGCCTTTCAGAGTGCTGTAAAGGCTAAAGAAAAAATTAACAGGAAACAGAATAATAGGAGAGGGCGAGGAAATGGCATAGGATGAGGACATTCCTACGGCAGAGGGAGAACTGCCACTACCAGCGAAGAAGGCAGTAGTTCCTGAGCTTCAAGGACAACAGAGAAGGGAGATAGCACCAGGGGAGGTTGGCCATATCAGCGGGGAAGAGGAAATGGTCATAGAAGGAGGACTAATGTCCAGTGCTACAGGTGCCATAAGTGGGGGCACAGATCCTTCGAATGCCCGGAAGTTGAGCACGCTGGCCGTAGGGGAGCATTTGTTGCGCAGCCTGAGGAAGCTGAAGCATAGCCCCGAGAGATAGAAAACGTGGCAGAAACAAGAGAGGCTTTAGTTTTGAACAAATTATTGTTGAAGCCAGCCAAGGAGATGGCTGAACAGACCCAACGGAAGGCATTGTTTCAAACAGTTTACAAATCACACGTAAAGTGGTGTAAATTGATTATAGACAGCGGAAGTACAGACAATTTAGTTGCCACCAAGATGGTGGAAAAGCTGGGATTGAAACGACTTAAGCATCCCACACCTTACAAGGTGTCGTGGCTACAGAAAGGCCACCAACTATTAGTTGATGAACAATGCGAGGTTGAATTTCACATTGGCAAATACCAAGACACGGTGGTCTGCGATATTATGCCAATGGACGTATGCCATATATTGCTAGGGAGACCGTGGTAGTATGATCGGAAGGTGATGCATGATGGGAAGACGAATTGTTACAAATTTATGAAAGATGGGATCAAACATACGCTTGTACCCATCAAAGAGGAGGATGCAGCAGAACCAAGTGGAACAAAAGCATTGTTAATAGGAGGAAAACAGTTTGTGAAGCAAATTGAGGAAAATGAGGTCAATTATGCAATTGTAAGGAAGACAAAAACGATGTTGCTGAACACAGAAAAGTCGGAATTGCCTGCAGAGATTCAGGAGCTATTAGAAGAATTTAAACACATTGTAGTTGACGATCTACCAGATAAGTTTCCTCCCAAGAGGAGCATTAGCCATCATATCGATTTCATACTTGGAGCAAGCCTACCGAATAAGGCAGCATATAGAATGAGTCCGAAAGATAATGAAGAGATTCGTAAACAGGTGCAGGAGTTGTTGGATAAGGGACTGATTAGAGAAAGTTGGACCAGGACGGCAGAAGACAGTTTTCAGCTTTTGAAGCGGAAGATCACGGAGATGCCAATCTTGAGGCTGCCCGATTTTAATAAACTATTTTAGGTTCAGTGTGACGCAAGTGGAACAAGTATTGGCATTGTTCTCAGTCAGGAAGACAGACCGGTGGCATTCTTTAGTGAAAAATTAAACGAGAGCCGGCAGAAATACTCCTCATATGACAAGGAATTTTATGCCGTGGTCCAAGCTTTAAAACATTGGAGGCACTACCTACTGGGCAATGAGTTTGTATTATTTTCTGATAATTCAGAGTTACAATATGTAATGCAGCAACACAAGTTAAGCCATAAGCACGCCAAATGGGTAGAATACTTGCAGAGTTTCACTTTCATGTTAAACCACATAAGTGGGAAAGCCAATAAGGTGGTAGATGCCTTAAGAAGAAGAGCTTTGCTCTTACAAGAAAGTAGCATACAGGTGATGGGATTCGAACATCTGAAGGATTTGCACCAAACCGACACAGATTTCAAAGAAGCTTTTGAAGCCTGCCAAAATCCCGTGTTGAGGAATGCAAGTCCATGGTTAGACTACAATTTGCAGGAAGGATTATTGTTCAGAGGTGGGTAGTTATGTATTCTAGACCGTTCGATGAGGGAAAATATTGTACAGGAAAAGCATAGTGGTGGACTAGGGGGACATTTTGGCATCAACAAAACTTTGGAGCAACTCGGACATTTTTATTATTGGCCCAAAATGAGTAGGGATGTACAAAGATATGTGAACAGGTGTAAATTCTGCCAACTGGCGAAAGGACACAGTCAGAATACTGGACTTTACACACCACTACCTGTTCCAAGCAGGCCATGGGACTCAGTCAACATTGACTTTGTCTTAGGACTGCCTAGAACGCGACGAGGATATGATCAGTAATGGTGGTGGTAGATAGATTTTCGAAAATGGCTCATTTTGTTCCTTGCCGGAAAACTAGTGATGCCACGTACGTAGCTCACCTGTTTTTCATGGAGGTTGTTAGACTACATGGCCTACCTAGATTTATCATTTCAGACAAGGATGTAAAATTCAGAGGACACTTTTAGCGCACCCTATGGAAAGAGTTGGGCACACAATTGAATTTCAGCTCTGCGTATCATCCACAGACTGATGGACAAATGGAAGTGGTGAACAGGAGCTTGAGGAATTTATTACGGAGTCTAATTGGAGAAAATTCATGGTTGTGGGATCGTGCTCTCGCTCAGGCAGAATTCGCTTATAATGATTCGCCCAAACGTAGCACCAGACACAGCCCATTCTAGATTTTGTACGACATGCGTCCTTAGGGAATACATGAACTACGAGATTTGGGAAAGTTGGAGTGGAGAAGCGCGGATGGGGAAGATTTTGCCGAAGCAATGAGCGAACTTCATGAAAAGGTCAAATTAAAATTGCAAGACAACGTACAGAAGTATAAGCAACAAGCAGATTCAAAGCAAAGAGAAGTGCAATTTAATGTTGGAGATGAGGTTCTCGCGCACCTGTGCAAGGAACAATTTCCTAAGGGAACGTATAATAAACTAAAATATAAGAAAATTGGTCCATGCAAGATCTTACATAAATTTTCATCCAACGCCTACGAAATTCACCTTCCACCTGATATAGGCATATCACCTATTTTCAACATGGCGGATCTGTTCCCATATATTGCCCAAGCAGAGGACAACAGTGTGGTACGGCCAGAACGGGACACCCAAATTGGAGACAGTTCTTGGAAGAAGCATATGCCTTCGACTCAGTCCCATGAGATCAAAGGGATCCTCAGTACCCAGGTAGCCAAGAAGGCACGTAGGAAAGAGTATCTACGGTATCTCGTCAAGTGGAGAGACCGTCCAATGGAGGACAGCTCGTGGCTCGACGTGACGCAGATACAGAAGGCTGGCTATTCGGTAGAGGAACTCATGGAATGGAGCCATGTTTTTCTTTTACCCTGGGAGCCTGATGCAGGAGCATCTGGTTGACACGGCAAAGACAGAAGCGAGGTTGATATGGTTTGTGAAGAGGACGGAGAAATCAATTCACTGGATGGATAATATACTTGTTTTTTTATTTTACTTTTCTTTCATTAAAGTTGCCTAAGATTAATGTAATGACTTTTAATTAGGAGCAGTAGTAATTAGTTAGAGTCGTTGTTTTCAGACAGTTACATTATTTTTGTAAAAGCATGAAAAGAAAATGTACTAGCCAACTATGCAAAGTTCCACATAAAGAACAACTGATGTAACCAACTGAAAAAACCAACAGTAATTAAAACCGTTTGGAAACAGTGCTATTAAAGGAGGGAAA
>APFE031123137.1:14739-38322 GCA_000404065.3 Pinus taeda
TTCAAGAGAAGTTGACCTCTGCAGAATACTCAACCTCCCTCTAATGTCTCACACAAAACAAGTTATCCCTCTCTATCTCGTATCGATGATGTGGGAAACATTATGGCCAACCTTCGATCGAGATCACTTCCTGTCGACTTCAGCTCATTATCCAGGAAGATGACCTATAGACTCCCTTAAGGTACCTTGGAGCCTGCATGCCTCAATGGAAGGTTCTTCGTGTTCGATGTGAGGTTTTCATCAATGGCCTCTGATCGGATGATTCTATGGGTTTTCGACACCAACTCATTGATTCACATGCCGTGGATTGTACCTATAGTACCTTGAGGACCATCGTCATTATTGGTGGTACCTCTCGCGTCTGTTAATAGTTTTCATCATTGACTGGTAATTAGACGATGTTCCTGCATGTTCGACGTTGACTCATGTATTCACATGCTTGAACTTGTACTCTGTCCGGGTCGAGTTGGAGCGCAAGACCTCGGATTGTGCATATTGAGATCCGGGTTGCATTTTGTGGATTATTGTAATCACTACATGACTCATTCATTAGATGGCTGCGACCATACCTAAGTCCATTCATTGATCCTCATCAGATGGCTGCGTCCATACCTGGGATCCAGTTTTTATATGTACTCTGTTACGGATGGCTGCGCCCATACCACATATATCATGTACTTGAGATATCAGTTGTACGTCTTTTCGCAGGTTCTCTGGTGGTAGTGTTTTCAGTCACACATGTTCTTGTAAAGAACTTCACCCCTCCCTCTCTCGGGCTTCATGCTTTAGGGGGCATCTGTTACATAGTAATTTGTCACCATTTGTTGCCATCCCTGTTACCCCTCTCCTGTACCTTGGAGGACACATTCCGGGACTTGTGAGAAGTGACAAGACTTGAAACCACTTGCATCATTCCCCTCTGAACATGAGCTTCATATGCCCTGAAGACATCTCCTGCAGCTTGCCCTTAAAAATAACCCTTTTTACATTAGCACGGGGCCACTGTGTTCTTCCCACGCCAATGGGGAAAATCCTCTAAAAGGGGCGCGCTATTAGCACTCTGTCCCAGAGTCGCAATCGCGCCAACCTATTTGGGCAAAGTTTTTAACCAATCAACCTCCGAAATTTCTCTCCAACTCATTCACCAATTGAATCTATGTTAAGTGAAGATGGTTTGGCTTCAAATCTCCTTGAATGGGAAGTAGTTTGCCACCATTCCATAGAAGTTTCCAAGTGATGAAGCCAAATCCATTATTGTTGTGATTGATTTTATCCCTTACTCTTTCATCTATAAAAGCTTGTCTCCATGCCTTGAGCAAGCTAGTGGTAGTAATACTTGTGATGAAAGGAAGATATCAAGAGATTAGAGTTGCAAGAGCCTTCTTTGTGTCCATAAGGCTTAACCTAAGTAAGGAGATCTTGTCACCAAAGAGAGAGAGGCTTGTCCCTCATCCCTTCAAGCTTTGGAAGACTTCTGTAGCTGAGCACCCAGCCAAAGGAGGACTTGACGCCAGGACGCTGGTTGTATTCTCCTTTGATTATTATTAATAATAGATGACTATCATTATGGTTCCATTCTCATTGTTGTAATGGTTAATGTTGAGTTATATCCTTCCTGACTGATGTATAATTGCATTTATTAGATTTCACGCTTGTGTTTGTGTTGTTCTCTTTGTGTGCAGGTGTCCATTCACGGAGATAGTGGAGGATTGTGACCGGCCAAAGCAAAGGAACATGGGCGATGTCTCTTCTACGAATGAAAGAGTTGGAATCCAAGTAGGTCTTCAGAACCTACCTTTTATTTGCAATTAGGGACTTGCATGATAGCATTGTTTGATTGTTGCTAGACCCATTCTGGGCTAGTAGGGATCGCCTCTATCTATAGAGGGGATTTACCTCTCCAACAACCACATATGAATAGCTAGCTACAAGGAGCAAAGAAGATTACAAATCTAATTTATGAAAGTAGAGATAAGATGACAGTTATCTGGCCTTAGACACAAAACAAAACATGAACAAATTCTTCAAGTGCAAGCTTAGAACAGAAGGCAAATGGACATTGAACATATAACAGAAAAAGAAGCTTGTATTGCTAATAAATGAAGATAAAAAGCTTGAGTAGCAAAGTCTCTACAGTCTCCAGAAGTTTGAAACTCTATTACTTCTTACTTTTAGCTATTTATAGCCTTTACAATGATACTCAGCCTTCTAAGGCTTGAGAGGTCTTAATCGATCACTCTGTCTTGTTTCACTATTTGATTCCCTAAAGGCAAGAATGGCTTCGAGGTTTTTCCCCTTCTGACAAAGAAATAACTGCCTTCAGATATTTTGGATAGTCTACTGCACTCTCTAGGAGTTTTCCTATGCCAGAGATGCTCCATAATGTTTGTTGGTGTGGCTGTTGCGCTGTTTGTGTTATTGATGTTGCTTGATCTTGTTTGATTCAGGTCGTAGTGTGTTGTGGACCTTTCAATGATTTAATAATGCATGCTTCTATTACAATAGAACAACACTGCCCCTGTGGTGGACATCTATTGAAAACAATGTGTATTTATGTTTAGACAGAAATACAACCATCACTGCTAAATCCCAACTTCTCTGTCCTTTCGAACTTCAAAGGTCTTCAACACTGGTTTATTCTTCTCTTGGGTCCGCCCTTGTTGCCATCGCAATTTGCGAAAGCCTGCTCCTGTGTGTTTTCCTTGTATTTGGAAATCCGTGAAAAACACTAGGAAACATGTGAAATTGGCTTTAGTGGACCTAAAACAGTATATATTTTAACTCTGAAACCCTTTCGAGTCCGGGTTGTATCGCTATCGGCGTTGCCAAGTTCCCTTTTGGTATTTCGTTATAACAATGAAAATACATGAAAACACTAAAATATGGCATTCCCCGGACCTGAAATATTATATAATATCATTCCCAAACCCTTTCGTGTCCGGGCTATATTGTTATCGGTGCTATCATGCGTTCCTTTGTATTTCATTTAAACATCAAAATACATTAAAATACATTAAAATTTGGGATTTTCGTGGACTTGAAATATGATACAATATTGTTTATAACCCCATTTGGTCCAGTTATAGGGTCACTGTCACATATATGTAAAGGCCCTACCCCTTGGTCAGTGCCAATGCGATATTGTGATGCGATCTAATCGCAATCACATGTCACTCCTGCCCTGGGCTATTTGTAAGCACTCCATACTATCTCCGATAGCGATCGTTGATTGCAATTGTCGTTTCCCTTGGGTGACACCGATTTCCACCGATTTCCTATGCCGATGCGATCCACCGATCAGATCTGGACCGTTGATTAGCCAGATCTGATGGCTACTGTGCTTTGACTATTTTAAGCCTGCGCTTTTGGTTTTTCATGATTTTCAAGCATTTTTTGCTTCCCGCTAGTGTATTTTCGCCCTTCGAAGGGCTCTCCTCTTGCATTGTTTTTGACCTTGGGGTGATTTTGAGCAGATGCTAAAGATTTAAAGAGCATTTAAATCATCCCCTGGGATGATTTTAATAAAATTTGGAAATTTTTAAGAGCATATATGGATCCAATTTTTGGCCTTTTGCTAGCGAGGCTAACAATCACAATACTTCCCTCATACGGGAAACACATAACTAGAAAGAGGGAAGATACGAGATCTCTCATGACATAAACATAGTCATGAATAAGGAGTAGATTAAAATATAAAGGGCCTTGGACAACCATCACTTCTATATAGACAGTCTTTCCTCCCAATGTAATATGTAACTTAGGAAGGATCCCTAACGGCTGACTGGATCCTCTATTAAAATTTAATAGATTCTTGGTGACAAGGACAAGCTGAGGAGAACCTAAATCTTGCCAAGTAGTTGAGGACAGGATGCTAACAGATATGACCTTGTCTACGACTATGCTAGGTATAGCCATATGGTAATCCTGTACTATAATATGGAAAGGCACATAAGATGGAATACAATATCCTGCTAGTCAACTCCAATCAAAATAAGTGACTAAACTACTTGGAGGGGGTGTCATAGGAATATGAGAACTACCTCCTTGCTTTATGGGAACATGAGAACTACTCTCATCAACATTGTGAATGGGAGGATTTCCCTCCAGTTCATTCGAAACTAAAGAAACCAGAAGAACCTGAGTAGTGTGAGGTTCATTGTCTATTGGAAAGGTGCGGTTAACTAAAGGTTGAGTGAAGTCTACCATTTTCACAAGCAATGGCTAGTCGAGAATTGACTCACGAGACTTACTTTTAGAGAGAGTGGGGTTGACCAAAGATGACTTTTGATCAATCACTGGATCAACTAGTGAAGGATCAGGGGAATGCTTTCGATACCTAGTTGAAAGATGAGGTTGAGAAGCTATAAGGTTTTTCAAATCTTTGGAAGCTTCATCCATAAGAGGATAAAGGTTAATGGGATGATTATCTTCACACAACTTACAAGGAAATTTGAATTTTCTCTTTTCCCCATGATATTTATTATTAGTAGTTGAGGGTTTATCGCTGACATGATCACCAGAGGCCGATGACAAGGTCGATGTGAAACTATGAACCACACTTCTAAGACCTTGGGAATACCAGGACAATTCTTAAGAAGGTGGTGACCCTTACATAACATGCAAGGGAATTTTACTTTATGGGGTTGTTGGGATTTCATCAATAACAATGGTTGCTTGGTTTCCACCCACCTTCCTTATTTGGTTTCTTCTTCTTCATCCTCTTCTTGTTATTCTTAGCTTCATGGTTACTAGAATCTAGACTTTAACCAGACGAAGAAGAAGAACGAGGTGAAGAAATAGGTGAAGAGGGTGAGGGGTCAACTTTAGGATCAACATGAGGTTGATGTTGTTCAGGAGGAGGATAACCTGGTTGGAAAGTAGTTTGGACACTTGGAACCACTGAGGTAAAAAATAACCAAATTGGTAGACCAATGGTCAATCCAAGAAGGGACAACGTCGCCATATAGGGAGCACCAATATTTCCAAAATAAGGAAAAGGACTAGGATTACTGTGAGAGGGCTTTCCTTGACTAGTAGGCTTAGGAAATGTTGCCATTGCTAGCAACCTAATATCTACTAAGTAGTACTTGCATAGGAAGGATGTTGTTCCATGGTCAATTAATTTTAGAATTTTAAACAAAAACTTTTCCTTTTCATGTTTTAAGATTTGAGAAAAGGATGAAAAGGTGAATCTAGTCACTTTTGTTGGTTTAGCAAGCTTGAAAGGAGTGTGCTCAATGATCTTTTCAAGTTTAAGGAGTCAGAAAAGATCGAAATGACTACTCAAGATACTCTAGGCAAAAGGGATTACCAAGTAACCATGAACTGTAATATACACCTTAGAAAATAAATTTGCTAAGGACTTGACGTATGTGCAGGAAGTCTCCCCGAATGTTGGGTTTGATGTATCACGTTTACAGGGCAACAGACTCAACTTCCTATGGATAAAGGTTTGTAACCTATGAGGGTCTCCCTTTATATACTTGATGGTACGGAGAGCACAAGAATGTGCTAGCATTGTCTAATGCAAGAGCGAACGAAAGCTACTAAGTTTTATAGACACCGGAACATGTCTCTAGCCTAGACCACTAAGTATGAACATTAATGTTTCAAATTCTCCTTAGATTAATTGATATATTTTAAAGTTTTATCTTCTATAAAGTTTCAATTTTAAGGCCTTAATGATGTCACCTAAACACCTATGATGCATCTATATGAGAAAAGGAAAACCTTCTGTTTCTATGAAAGCTAGACTAATCAAGGGAAGAAATTACAACCAATAATGCATCAAACAAATATATCATGCAAAATGCTTTCCACTAAATTTCACTTTCTTCTTCCAAATGCAATGCCAAAATTAAAAGATTTCCAGTCTTCACTATCTTAAATGCAACTTTTTCGAAAGAAAAATGGTTTTACTTTAACAAGATGCATTTATATGAATTATTCTTTTCTTTACGTTTTGAATGATTTGATGCACCTAATACAATTTTTAGCTTTCAATCACTGAAAAATGTAATCTACTATCAATGATGAATCTCAGAAAATAATGTTTCAATGCAACTAATCTAATGCATTTTCATGAAAAGTAAATTTTCAAATACAAGATAAAACAAATGGAAAATGATGTTTTCAATGGTTTGCATAGAAAACAACACTCAATCAGTTAGCAAAACAAGCATATCAATGACACCAACAAGAAGCAAGTGATGACCAATTGATTAGAAACCCTAAAACTCAATAACATTTCACGTCAAAGCCAATGAGACAAATTTCGAAATTAATCAAGATAATCAATCAAAGACACCATAGACACTTTGGAAATTCACTGACAGAGGAAAAAGAGACTAAAAACAAGAAGAAAAACGTTATTTTCTTCTATAATTTGGGATCATCGCGTCTTTCATAGGAAAAAGAGTGATCATCACGACTGCACTTAAAAAATCCATGATGCCATTGCGAGTGTTGTATAGGTAAATCCCCTCTACGGATAGAGGCGATCCCTACTAGCCCAACAGGGGTCTAGCAACAATCGAACAATGCTACACTGCAAGTTCCTAGTTGTAATTAACAAGTGGGTGAGAGTAACCTACTTGGATTCCAACGTTTGTTTGTCGAAGAGATACTCCTCTCGCTCTTTCGCTCCAGCCGATCACAATTCCCCGCTATCCTCGCGGACGAATACCTGCACAAGCAAAAGAGAGCAAACAAGAGCGTAAAATCTACTAACCACAACTATGTATTGGTCAGGAAAGATACAATTTGCATTAATCAATCATTGAACAAATGTAAATGGAACCATAAGAGTAGTCATCTATCTTTATTAACAAAAAGTAGAGTAAGGTACAACCGGTGTCCTGACACTGAGTCCTTCCCTAGAGGGTCCAGCCAGCATATCTTCCAAGCATTCACCTTTGAGACAAATCTCCCAAGTCAAAAGGTCTCTCTCTCACATACAAGGCAACAAACTTATGACTTTTCTCAAGCTCAAAACAATCCTCACACAACACACCAAGGCCTACAAAGAGCAGCACTAAAATGTACAAAGAATTCCTCAATCAAAGTCTCTATCTTCCAAACTAGCTGCTCATGGGCCATGGAGGAGGCTTATAAAGGAGAAGGAGTCTCCATGAATAGGCAAAGGATGAGTTCTCCCCCACAATAAGTGGATGGTCAGTCGAACAGACATGCCAGAGAAAGGATGGCGCCCTCAACAATGCTAACAACCAGTTCTGGAGGGATCTGGAAGGCTGGTTGTTGGAACAAATTCGCCCAAACAGGATCAGCGCGGAAAACCCGTGAACTGCCGCGCTGACATCGCAAATCGACGTAGAAGAAATCTGGTCAGCGTGAAAAGGACAAATGGAGGGGGCGTTGTTCGTAGAAATGGGACCAGCGCGGAAAAGACGTGTGCTTCCGCGCTGGCAGCGCAACAACAACATTGGCCTCGCCTGTCAGCGCGGTTATTTTACAAACAGACGCGATGATCGATTTAACTTAGGCAAAGAGGGTTTTTTAGCCATTTTTGAGGAGCATGAGTATGGGTGAATGTAGTTTATAGCACAGTGGGGAGACTGACATGATGGCAGTGACATTTTACTGTGTAACAGTGAGTGTCAGGGATAAAACCACGATGGATGAGAAAAATTAAGAAAAAATTAGCAATCTCCATGACCAGACAAAAATCAATGTCTTCAATCAAACACCATCAAGTGAAAAAAGTTACAAAAAAGAAAACAAATTAGAAAACTGATGGTTGGTCAAACTCATCAAAAAACAAGGTGAAGAATTGAAAGGAAATGATCATAGGTTTCCCATCGAAGTCACAATTTTGTTTTCAAGGTTAATCCTCTCTACAGACATAGATGATCCCTCTAACCCAATTAGTGGGTCTAGCAACCAAAGTGACAATCTAGTAGACACTTTCCTAAGTTACAATTGAAAATAGAAACGAAGAAGATGGTCTACCTCAGCCTGATGCTATCTTGATCTCCTTTCTTGAAGGCCTTGAATCACTTGCATTGTAGGCTCATTCATGCTACTCTTAGCATTTATGCACCTGCACAAGAGATCAAGACACAAAAAGGCATGCAAATACAAATGACATATTCAAAAGAAAGCTACTTAACTAATTAAGGAATGTTAAGATAAATGATACATGACCATACACATTTAATGAAAATGAACTAGTAGTTGTATATTAATATAAAATAAAGGGAAGCATACAACCAAGCCTTGATGTTGATAGGCTCTCTTTGAATGAATATCCAATTCCAAGTTAATCTCTCCAAGAACTTCTTCTCCAAGTCAAATGAATAGCCTCTAGGCACAATCTTAGCATAAGGGTGCAAATAGACATAGACCAACTAGCCTCTAACTTGACCAAACAACCATTTTGGAATGGGAGAAGATGAATATATAGGCTAGGAAAGGGCGTTAAGACCTCTCCAAAGAGAGGATTAGGCCCTGATATCAATGAGGTAGCTCATAGGGATAAGACCAAAGGCCAGGTTGGGAGAATTCGACCTTATCTATGTCGAAAAACTTCGAACTTTCCGCTCTAGAAGCATCTAGATCACAAAGCTTCTCATCCTCTTTGGAAAATTTACCTTTTGGGATCAACGTGGGTACATAAGAAAATAGAGCGATGCCATCATAGGTATGGTATAGTGAAACATGCAACCATTGTGTTTTTGGCCTCATAAGGGCAATGATTCTCAAATTAGGATTTAAGATATATTTCCTTCAAGGGAAGCTCAAGGCATTTTCCAATCAATGTCTTAGGAAGGCTCTAGACCACATATATGAATGAGTACACTGCATTATAGTCATGTTTCAGGCACTTTGGGGTATGTCACGGGGAAGTTCACATACAAAAATACTATGTACTAACTCCCCTGATGTCTCCTATTGTGATTCTATTGAACCTTCTTAAACGAACACCTTGGTCTAAACATCAATGAATATTTCATATATTAGTCATATGTCTCCCAACCTTGATGATGTGTATGTGATCATTTTCTCTCATGAAGATGCTTTAGGTAGCTCTTCTCCATCATGTGGTCCTTCTTCCTCCAGTCCACCCATCTTCCATTCTGATGAAGACATCATGTAAGATATGACCACCTGTGATTATCCTTGAGATGATATGTACCATTGTGCATACTTCTTTCGTAGCAAACTCATGACCAATATGTTTTGGAGTACAAATACTTCATTCATGGTGAAGTTGAATGGTTTAAAAATACCATTCCTACATTAGATGCTTTTGAAGAAGGAAATATGGCTAACATTTTTCCCCACCATTAAAATTAAGATTTTGAATAAACTTGGGATTGAAGAAAACATTATGTTGGGGGCATAGCGTACCCCATAATAAATTGATTCTTACACCAAGTTATTTAAGGAATTTTGTGATGTTTTTGTCTGGTCTTATTCTGATATGCCTGAACTTGATCCTTCCATTGTTGAACATCACATCGACGCTTGGCCTGATTTCAAACTTGTCCGCCAAAAACAAAGGCCTATCCATCCTTCCAAACGATAAGCTATCAAAGCTTAAATCAATAAGCTCAAGAAGGCTTATTTCATTTATCCCATTGAATACACCACATGGGTGCCCAATCTTGTTCTCATTCTCAAGAAAAAGGCACCATCCATGTCTACACTTACTTCTGCAATATGAACAAAGCTTGTCCCAAAGACAACTTTCCCACACCCTTCATCGACCAAGTCATTGATGATAGTGCAGGGCATGAGGTTCTGTCCTTTATGGATGGATTCTACGGGTATAAACATATATGTATCCGTTATTTATGTATTCAAGCTTTTTTGATCCATAATGAATTAATAAAATTATTTTGGTAGAAATCACATAAGATAAATTTTTTGTTGACTCGTTTCGAACCAACAAGTGTGGTTCATCATCAAGACCAGATGAAGAGGCAGACCATATAAAAGGCTTAAATAAAGAGAAATGTAGATAAATAATTTCCAGTAACAACTATATTTGAAAAATAATATTTAAATTATGATATTAATTTATTAATATATTAAAAACAAATATTATTAAGTCCGTTATGCCGATCAGATTAAAACCTCTTTCACTAGTTTGTGGGGAACTTTCTCTTACAAGGTCATGCCTTTTGATTTAAAGAATGTTGGGGCCACATTTTAGCTTGTCATGTCCTACTTATTTCATGACTTCGCTCATGTTATCCTTGCATATCTCGATGATCTCACCGCTTGTTCCAAACTTCAGTCGCAACACCTTCATGATTTACGTACCATGTTTCTGCGATGTCGCAAGTATAACATTTGCCTCAATCTCCTTAAGTGTGAATTAAGTGTGTATTTTGCATTCCTACTAGCCAAATGTTTTTCTTCATTGTGTCCAAATATGGTATCACTCTTGACCTACTTAGATTTCAATTCATCCTTCAACTTCCTCCTCCCCATACCATTTTCCGATTACAAAGCCTCCAAGGTAAAGCTAAATTTCTTCATCGGTTTGTTCCTAACTATGCCACCATGGCTCACGGGTTCCTTAGACTCCTTCGATCTACCATCCCATTTATTTGGGATGACCAAGCTCAACATTCTTTTGATGCCCTCAAATGTTCTCTCACTTCTACTCCCTTGATTAGTCCACCCAACTTTGAGAGAGATATCTCTGCATCCACCTATTCGGTTCATGGGATCCTCATACGAGAAGATTTTATAGGTATTGAGCATGCAATATAATATGTTAGTAAGAACCTTAACAGTCCTCTTGTGTTGTATTCCCACGAAGAAAATCTAGCATTGACCATCGTGTTCTTTGTTAAAAATCTTTATCATTATATCCTTATGCGTACCACCAATGCTATGACCAATTCCAACCTTATGGCTTTCATGTTGAGTCAACAGATCACTAGAGGGAAGTACACATGTTGGATCATTATCCTTCAAGAATTCGATCTCAAATTTGTCACACCCAAGAGTAATAAAGGTTTATCCCTTGTTGAACTCATTTCCAAATTTCCCACTGATCCACCTAATCCATCAGGAAATGATGATATTCTAGATGGACACTTATTCACCATCACTTCAGATGATCCTTGGTATGGTGACATCCTTAGCTATCTGCAAACCCAAAAATTTCCCCCCCACCTCACTCGTAATGATCGATGACTTATTAGAAATCAAGCCCCTCGCCACCTCCTCTTCGGTGATGACCTTTATCATCATGATGTCAATAATGTCATTTGTCATTGTCTCACCCTTGTTGAAGCTGAGAAAGTGCTCAATGCCTACCATGGTTGAACTTGTGGCGGCCATCTCTCCAGAATGGCCACTCCCCATAAAATCATGTACATTGGGTAATTTTGGCCTTCTCTCATTAGTGATTGTATTGAGGGAGTCAAACATTGTCCCAATTGCTAGGTATATGCCCCTAAGGCATGAGCTCCACTTGCACCCCTCCATCCAATTGTCGCAGCCAATCCTTTCTGTAAATGGGCTATTGACTTCATGGAGTGTTGGCCTCCATTTCCTAATAGCCATAATTATATTATCGTGGCCCTAATGCGTAGGCAATCCTATCTTCAAACAAAAACGATTCCTCTATTCCTATGGGGGGATCTAGTAACAAAAAAAGATAAATATGTGAAAAATTTCCTAGTTTATACCAGAAAACACAAAGGAGGATAGATGACCTACCTCACTCTAATGCTAACATCTGTTGGTGTCATCCTTTATTCTTTCTCTTCCAAGTTCAACCTCCCCTTTTTCATTATGGATGAATACCTGTAATGAAAATCATGTGGAGACAACAAACACATACATAGAAAAAAACATCCCAGTATAAACTATATAATAAATCAAGGAGTATTATACTAAATAATCAATAATTGACACATTTATGGAAAAAAACACATAATATATTATTAATAAATGGTAAAGGGATAATTACAACCACTTAAGCCTTGATGTTGGAAGCCTCCTTTAGGTGAGTTTCCAAGTCCTGGACTTAACCTTCAAGCACTCCTTTCTCCTTACCATAATGAGCATTAATTGGGAATAATTCAGCACTCAGAAGGCAACCAATCATTAACCAACTAGTAGTGGATAGTAGGGATTTTATTTATAAGGAAGCAGAAGGAGTTGAAGATCCATAAAATGAGGGATAGGTTCCACATCTCAAGGGAAAGATCCATGAAAGTAGGATCAAGGACCAAGAATGGGAGGTCTTGTTCCAATCCTCGTTCACATGTAACCAACTCATCTTTCACAAGGTTTCTAGTAAGAGAAGCTTCTCCTCCACTTTAGGAAAAAATACCTAAAGAAGGTCAACACAAGTTTTCCTGATAAAAGTCACACTAGTAGCGCTAGGACAATATAATTCAACATGGGTCACTAGTGATGCAAAAAGTGTTGATCCTGAAAATAATGTTTTTTGACAAGTTTCTTCAGAATTCATTCAAGGCAAGTTTTCTTCTTTTCTTCAAGTATTATTATGAACATGTTTCATGGTGAATACACTAACAAATTTCATCATATTAGATATCATTTTGGGATTCAAATACATTAAGCAAGTTATTCATGTATGACCATTTCTATGAGAGGTAGTCATAACTGACTAATTTCTCATGGTTTTTGAATAGTTCACTTAGTACTCATTGCATCAGGTGATGCTCACAGGAGTGAAGAAGTGAGATTGAAACTAGTGAAATGAATCACATAGAATCAATCATCACTTCTGGAGCTTGCACCCTGTAACCAGGACTTCCTGGGAGGTCACCCATCCTAGATCGCCTTTGGCTCAAGTGCGCTTAACTGTGGAGTTTTCCCCACAATCAAGCCTACTTAGCTTGCTACCTCATTTGCAAAACCTTAGCATGTATTGTGCCTCATGAACCATTCAAGTAGAGATCCCTTCACTCTTTTTGTATTTAATTATTAGGGGTTTTACATAGTGCATTATATTAGATATCATTTTGGGATTCAACTATGTTAGGTATGTCATTCATGTATGACCATTTCTATGAGAGGTAGTCGTAATTGACTAATTTCTCATGGTTTTTGAATAGCTCACTTAGCACTCATTGCATCAGGTGATGGTCACAGGGGTGAAGAAGTGGGATTGAAACTAGTGAAATGAATCACATAGCATCAATCATCACTTCCAGGGCTTGCACTCAGTAACCAAGACTTCACAGGAGGTCACCCATCCCAGATTGCCTCTAGCTCAAGTGCGCTTGACTGTGGAGTTTTCCCCACAATCAAGCCCACTTAGCTTGCTTCCCCATTTGCAAAACCTTAGCAAGTATTGTGCCTCATGAACCATTCAAGTAGAGATCCCTTCACTCTTTTTGTATTTAAGTATTAGGGGGTTTATGTAGTGCATTATATTAGATATAATTTTTAGATTAAACTGCGTTAAGTAAGTCATTCACGTATGACCATTTCTATGATAGGTAGTCGTAACTAACTAATTTCTCATGGTTTTTGAATAGTTCACTTAGCACACATTGCATCGGGTGATGCTTGCAAGGGTGAAGAAGTGGGATTGAAACTAGTAAAATGAGTCACATAGCGTCAATCATCACTTCTAGGGCTTTCACCTGGTAACCAAGACTTCCTGTGAGGTCACCCATCCAAGATATGATACTGGGAGTGCGACAAAATATTGTATAACAGGTCTTCAACTATTTCACCAAATGGGTTGAATCCATGCCAACGTTCAATAATATTGCAGTTACTATAACCCTCTTAATATTTAATCATTTTATCACTCGATTTGGGGTTCCGAGACAATTAGTCTCCAACCATGGTTGAAATTTTGAAGATGAGATATGGTGTGAGCCATCATCTCTCTTGGGCTTGGAACACCAATATTCATCATCTTATTACCCTCAAGGCAATGACACAGTTGAAGTTGTCAAAAAGATCCTTAAGAATATGATTTAGTGTACGGTGAATAAACATAATACCAACTGGAATTTAATGCTCTTCACTACTTTGTGGGCCTATACAACTTCTATCAGGATTGCCACCAGGTTCACTCCTTTCCACCTTGTTTTGGGAGAAGAGGCAATTTTACCAATCGAGTGTGAAATCCCTTCCCTTCACATTGTCTTCGAACTCCTCCCAGACACCAAACCTTTAGAACAATGACTCATCATTCTTGAGTGTTCCATTGAATACCATCATGTTGCATTACAAATGATTTAAGAGGCCAAAAAGTGCACCAAAGCTCAGTATGACCGGAAAGTCCACCCTCGTACCTTCCATGAAGGTCACCTTGTTCTTATGTAGGACCAAGCTCATGATGTTCTAGGATGTGGGAAATTTGAAACATTATGGTTGGGGCCTTATATCACTGGTAAGTGTTTAGGTAAGGGGTCATACTTGTTAGATGGTCCAGACGCAGAAATTATTCCCAATCCTCAAAATGCACTCTACCTCAAGAAATTTTACCCATAGCATTTCCCATTTAAATGAGTGTATATATTTCTTTATTCTTGCATTTAGTTAGTTTACATCCCCCACATTATTACACCTTGACTTCTTGCATCTTTCAGATGGATCCATCATCCACACCTTATATCATTTTTGCCAATGGTATGAGTCACTTAACCAGGACTCTAGCCTTGGCAGCCGAGGCCATTTTCACCCCCACGCATTCATTAGTCCACTCCAATGGTGTTTGCATTGGATCTCCCACCAATAACCAGGTTGAATATGATGATGTGATAGGTTTGTTAGTTGATGCCTTTGATCATCAAATCCTTCACCTTCATGTTTGTCTTGATTCCTTGTTTCTTTCCATGCAATTGAATGGTGTTTATTATGTGCATAATGCTGTCCTATTTAGAAAATATCTATGAGTTAAGCTTTTGGCACGTGAATTTGAATGCATTTCATTCAATTATGTTCCTAAAGCCCATAATCACTATGTAGATACCATTGCTAATAACATTCTAAATTGGCATTTATGACATGTAAGAATACATTCATAAACAAATGGCGAGCCACAATCATAAAAAAAAGATGCATAATCATAAATATGTATCATAATACAGTGTTTTGAGTCCACTCCTATAAATACAACCGACATTCTCATTCACATGTTATTATAAATAAAAAATGGGGACCCACATGTCCCTATGCCTAATCACTTTCATATGGAGGCTCCTAAGCCAAAGGATCCATTCCCTTAGCTATCGATCACGTACTACTTGACCGGACATCGCAGTGTGTTGGATGATATTTTCACCCCAATTAGTATTACATTGCATCTGCGTTAGAGATCCTCCATTAGAGAATCACCACCTAGTCTTTGTTGTGATGAGGTACCACCCTAATATGTAGCCCCTGGTGTTGTGGCTTGTCCCTTGTATCCTTCCAACTTTAGTAGTGCCATATCTGCGTACCAAAAAGTCTAGAAGTTAGTACCAGATACATATATTTATTAAACTAAAAATGAATCAAAGGTATATCAACTTTCACTTACCATATGGGTCCCATGCTCATCTGGGTGGAAGTGGTAAGTTATGATCCCCCTGATAGTTCATGCCATTGTATGGATAGTCATCTATGTATAGTGGCATCTACTCCCATTGAGCAAAAAAATCAGGTCCTAACACTCATTTGACTCCTCCTCGTCCACCTCATCTCAATAACTACCCCAACGGTGCATCCTGGCTCCTGTGGGCCACTATAACGGATTTGAACATCTGGTCGAATAATGGGGATCTTCTCAAAGAAGAGTGAGCATACAACTGTTTGAAATGAACAATTATCATTGGTCCTCCTTATGCATAATGTCTATTTGCATTTCAACGATGACAACATCATCTAGGCCCACCCATACTAGGTCCCTCCTAACACACTCTCCATCAACCTCATCTTCCCTACAATGATATGGTGGAAGGCATGAATACCATAGATCTGTAGCACCACTATGATAGTAGGTCATGTCTCTAGGCTCTCCAATTCATTTATTTGTATGGTCGTTCCCTTTGCATGACTCCCTGGTACACATTGATGATCAATAAAATCATCTATATGCCTCCCATGAGGTATTAATGGATGTATCTCCCCTATCAACCCCTAATGGGGGAAATCCTATAAGAAAATATATTTCTTGGATCATGATCTTCATCATGTTCCCTTTTACTACAAATGCCTCTTAATCTCGATCCCAACAACTCAATGTCCTTGACACCAAGGGCTCATTGCCCTCATCATAAGGTTCTCTAAGAACTTCAACACAGCATATTATGCCAACACCCCTCTCACTGCTTGATTACCCTAAATCTCAGCACGAAGGGACTCCAAATATAGTTCTTGCCATGATACCTTCAGCTCTACCATACTTGTGAAATACCATAATGTTTTTTTAGTCCAGAGTCAAAGTCATTAATGTCTAGTAACTACATTTTTCTTCAATAGACCATGATTCCTGCCCATCCTCTTGATGAGCCTCATCATTGGGTAACTATATGGAGCTTACTACACCTCCAAGCTTATTAAAATCAACTCTTCTCATAATTCCTTACATGTTTTAATTATATTTTTCTTAATGAGATGAGTAAAAGTAAGATGTGTGTCTAGTGGTCTAATGTGCATTGATTGTAGGTTTTTGAGAGAAAATCATGCCAATTTTGGATAATTAAGGGCAGAAACTTGAATGAGACAAGGAGGAGAGATTATAGGAGATAGATCCTCCTTATTAAATCCTCACTCATTTGAATAGTCTCCAATAAAATCACACTAGCTCGGAGTTGCAAGCAATCGAGTCATGGAGATCATGGGCAACCGAGCTAGTGACAACTAAGAGCTAGTTCATCATGAGTTTGGGAGCCAAGCCTCCCTAGATTTAGGAAGTTGTTGGAGACTTCAATTTTATAAATAAGGAGGCCTATAGCCTCATTAGGATTGAGAATTTTTAATGTAAGAGCACTAAGCATTTTTGAGTGAAAGTTTGTGGCAAAACATTGTTATGTAATTTTTCTGATATTATAATGAGAATGAGCATTTCCTTGATCCAACAGTAAGTTGACTTATAGGGCTGAAGATCTTGGTTTAGGGCCCAACCCTAGCAGCAAAGGATTCACTTCTTGTACTTGCATGTTTAGTATATTTCATAGATTAAGCGTTGAATTGATAATAGCATTGTTTCATTGCAAGTAGTGGTAAATTTGATTAGTTTGCTTCCATTTGTGCATAGCTTCATCAATAGTTTAAGAGAGGTAAAGGAATACCAGAAAGGCTAATAGTAGGTGGATTTTGCCTCACTCCGCCCTTTAGGGACCATGGTTTGAGGAAAAACTCCTATTCAGCCCCAAAAAGATAGAATCCTATTTTCTTTTGGAATTTAGGGTTTTCTGCTACCTAGGCCATCATCTCTTTAGTTTTCAAAGATAGGTTTCAATTCTCATTTCTAATATATTCAGATTTGTATTAGATCTGATGGCTATTTCCATGCATGAACTAGGAAACTAAATAGTGGAATTCTAATTTCTTAAGTTGATTAGAAATCTTCCTTGTTTGATATGATTCATGGATAAATGCTAGTAATGTATGTATTGCAGGAGTTTCAATAGTGGAGGAAGATCTAATGCTAGCAACCCTAGTCTAATCTCATCCATCCATGATCACCAAAAGCCACCAATCCCCTCAACCAATTCATCATTCCATAAGAACAACTTTCCAAGTTTGTTGAGGAAATCCAACCATCTTACAAACTTTGGTTTGAGCTCTAAGGAAGTCCTAGTCACTCCCTTGCCTTATTTCTTCCATCATTCATCTTCCCTAATCCCTATACGACCTTCCAAATCACTCCTATTGCTCTCGGCTGGATCCTATAGAAATGCAAGGGATCCTATAGAATCATTAGGACATCCTGTAGGATGACCTGTATTGGCATGTTTTAAGGCTGATTTGTGGAAAACGCATCCAAGAAGATAGGAGAAGACCCCTAATTTCCACCCAAGCTATCTAAACTTTCACCAGCATCTCTAACCTACCTTCCACATCACCAAGAAGATTTAGAATTTACATTTTCACAAAAAGGACAAAAAGAAAAATCATTGTGTTCATTCATATTCCTAGCAATAAAATGTCTGGTTATTTCATATTGCATGCCTAGGACAGTTAGGATTACACACATGTTAGCTTAGAATTCTTTTGAAGCAAGATCTCTTAGGAATTATTTAGATGAGTGGTGTGTTTAAAACATTGATTTTGGTCTTTCCTTACTGCAGTAGACAATATTTCAATTCTCCCAATTAGTGAAAAATTCCCCTTCCTTTATTGGTAATCAAACCTCTTTTGAATCAACAGAAGGATGGTTTGAGAAACCATAGTGGTCTATTGCCAACTCAGCAATGAAAAAGAGTGGACCCATTGCATCTGCTTGTGTATACAACACTATCACCTCCAAGTTTGTACAAACCCCGGGTTGATAAATTAAAGTTGGTAGCCCTAGGAATTGCAACATTCTTGTTAAAACACTAGTGCTCATCACTTTTTGGCGCCATTGTTGGGGAGGCATCTAAGTAAGATGTGATTTATGCTTTCTTTCTTCCATTCCTTATCTCTTTCTTTTTGCTATTAGTTTCATTTCTGCAAGAGTAATTGTTTGTTGGTTTGCTTTCTTTTCCATTCTGCAAGTGAGATTTCATTTAGTAGTTAGTATCCATTCATTTTGTTATTTCAATTCCGAAATTAGTCTCAAATCTTTAAAAAAACTCAAAACAAAACAAAAACACTAATTTCATGCCTCGTAGAAATAAGGATAACCTAGGAAAATTTCTACCAAATACCCCCACCACTTCAAACGGCCAAGCTTCCCTCTTATTCGGTGGTTGTGAATCGGAAGACCTCTTAGGCAAACAACCAAGGAAGAAGGAGAACACATTCAAACTGACCTAATGGCTGAAAATAGGAATGACAAAGGAGATAGAGAAAGAATTGAGGGTGGTTTTCCCATTAGAGAAACTAATGGGAATGCCAAGATGAAAAACATAAGTCCCTCTTCTTTTCCTCACTTCCATGGCTTGACCTCAGAAGATCTAGATACTTTCTTGTTTGAGTTCATTGCAATATGTAGAACTTTTGATTACACCACTAATGATCAGAAGTTGAAATTATTCCCATCCACTCTTCATGATGCAACTTTTCGTTGGTTCATGGGTTTAACTTGGGATAACATCACAACCTGGGCTTAGATGAAGCAAGCCTTCAACAATAAGTATCAGGACTACTATAGGTCCAAAGACACTAAAGGGGGAAGTTTTAGAATGACCTTGGGGCATGATGAATCCTTGGAAGATTATGAGGAAAGATTCCAGCTTAGCCAAGAAAGGGCCAGGTGTACACTTGATCCTAAGTCACTGAAGCTACCCCTGCTCAGGGGGGTAAGGGAAGAGATTTTGGATACCCTAAACAAACTAGCAAGAGGGGAAATCTACTAGCTACCCTATGAAGATATCAAGTGTTGGCTTAGTGGGGCCTGACCCAGGTTCAGAAGTGATTTAGCCAACCAAATCCTGGTACTCTTGGCCCTATTGGCAACAATTCGCGGAGCATGGACTGAGGTCTCACCTGAAGTAGTATGGGAGGGTGCTATAACCAGTTTTCCACACCTTGGGGATGTATGATATGAGGTGGTTGGTATGTGGTCCAACCTTTGCACTTACTGCACTACGCGCACCAGCGAGCACCCCGCGCCCTGTAATACTATCTTTGCGTGGGTCTAGCCACAACGTGACTCATGTTATTTACCCAAGTCTTCCTTAATTAGGCTCTATTAGCTGATTACTTAGATTATTTTAATATATAAGCGTTCATACAAGTATTTATCGATTGCACGTAGGAAATAAATAGAGAAAAAGTAATGCATAACATAAAAATACAGATTCAAGAACCGGTGCACAAAATAAACTTCTCTTTATTAATTTTCAATCCTAATTACAGACCCGACTCCACCCTATGCACTCAGCTATAGAGCCTCTTCCTACTACTATGACCCATTATGCTTCAGATCCAACTCTAACCCTAAACCATGCCTTCACTATTCTATCTATTATCCCCCCCCTTTACACTTATAGCCTTGCTCTATTTATACAATCCCATGGTCCACAAACCATGGGTAGGCTGACACAACTTTACATTAAATTACAATATTTTAGGCTACACAACCCTATGACTCATCTATACACTTTGCACTCCATGCTCACAATTCGAGGAGTATTACAATATCTTTGACCAAAACTTGAGCTTTGAGCCCCAAAACCTGTTGTGGGGGGATTCCATGCCCAACAAGCCCCCAACACAATCATCATGACTCAACTCGAGTCACTCTACTGGTCTGGTGATATTAGCATGGTGCATCTCCAACTGATCCTGCGATGCGCAGAGGTCCATGGCGCATTGTTCTGTTATTTGCTGGACATGTTGTATGCGCTCTTCTATTGCTTCTACATCATCTGTGTCTGACTCGTGTCCATTCTTTGGTAACGGTTTTTGGTGCTTGTGCTTATAGTCCCATGCCCTTGTCTGGCTCCTTGGGTCATGAAGACTGTGCTTCAGTCGATTAGTCAGATAGTTGGCCCACCTGTGTAGGGCTTCAGGCGACTGTCATTTACTTTTCCTGGGAAGGGTTCTCCATTAAGTTTGACTAGCTAGTCCACACTTCCATATGTGACCTCTTTTACCACATATGGTCCCAACCAGTGCATTTTGAATTTCCCAGGAAATTTTTCAAACCTGCTGTCATATAGTAGCCCTAAATCATTTACCTTGAACATGTGAAATTTGATATGGCAGTCGTACAAGGCTTTTTCATGCTTCTTTTGTACCTTCTTGTGAAATCTAGCCAGAAATCGTACCTCCTCAAGTTCTTCTAATTGTGCTAGCCTTTCTTCCAAAGATTTGTGGCCTGTCATGCCTGTGAGCGGTGCTATTCACAGACTAGGTACAATGTATTCCATCGGTATGACTACTTCCAGACCATAGACCAACTGGAATGGTGTCTGTCCCATCAATTTCTTGCATGTTGTCCTATATGCCTGTAACATAGCGGGTACGTGCAGGTCCTAGTCATCCCGTTGTGCATTACATACTTTGGTCAGCATAGTCTCCAATATTTTATTGAATGATTCTACTATTCCATTAGCCTGTGGGTGGTATGGTGTACTTTTCTAGTGATAAGCCTGGAACTCTTTTGTGAGTGCGCTAATGGTTTCATTCAAGAAATGTGTTTTGTGATCACTCATTAAGATTTTTAGGCAACAAAATCGTGTCAACACATTTTCGAACAAAAACTTTGCAGTCATGGCAACCATGCAGTCCTTGATTGGTTGTGCTTCCACCCATCATGTCAGGTACTCCGTCACGGTGATGATGTAGCCCGCACCTGTCTTTCCCTGAGGTTTGATTGGACCCACAAAGTCGATTCAAATGATTGTAGTGTCATCTGGGGATTTAGTAGCATCTTGTCTCTTCGTGATGGTTTTCCCGTCCTTTGACATATATCGTAGGCCTTACAATGCACTTTCAAATCTTGATGCAAGGTCAGGCACCATAACCCGGTACGAAGAATATTTTGTGTAGTCACGTGTCCTGCATAGTGTCCTCCTACAACACCCCAATGTGCTTCCATGAGGATCTGACCTCGTTCAATTTTAGGTACATATATTTTCAATATCTCATCATTGCCCATCTTGTAGAGGTGCCCCACGATGACAGAAACGTTCGTCGTGCACACCACCAATTCCTTCTTCTGTTGGATTGAGTACTCCTTCGGCGTAGTCCCTATTGTTAGAAAATGGATTATATCTTTCAAGTCTCTGTCCGTGAGGCATATTGCAAAGAGTTGTGCATCAGGTAGTCCCTCCTCCAAATATGTTGGTTCCTCGCCTGTCTCAATTCGTGACAAGTGGTCTGGTCCTATGTTTAAGCATCCTAGCTTGAATATGACCTCAAAATCATATCCTTGAAATAGTAAAATCCATCTGCATATGCACCCCCCCAACACAAGCTTTTTCACTAAGTATTTCAACGGGAAATGGTCATTATACATCTTGAAATTTCTGCCAAGTAAATAGTGTCAGTATTTCTGTAGCGCCTACACCATTTCCAACCCCTCGCATTCGGTGGTAGAGTAGTTATTTTCTACTTTGGACAATCTTTGACTTGCATATGCGATCAGGTGATCCACACCCTTCACACCCTCTTGTGTGAGTACGGCTCCCAATGTGATACACGACGCATCAACATGTACATGAAATTCCATATCCCATTTTAGGAAGACCAAAATTGGTGTGGAGGCTAGTTTCCTGTTTAGGACATCCAAACTCTTCATGCAATCATCATTCCAGCAACATGTCACATAGTTTTTCAATAGCTTTTCCATTGGAGGCATTATTTGGGCATAGCTCTTGATAAACTTCCTATAGTAGCCAGTGTGCCCCAATGTAGTCTGTAATTGTTTGACACTATGTAGTGCTTCCAGATTCAGAATAAAAACAATCTTCATAGGGTCCACCATCAGGCCTTGTTTGCAAACGACATGGTCTAGCAGGTTTCCAAAGGGAACGAGGAAGGTGCACTTTTTAAGATTCAGTGCAATCTGGTGTTGGTGGCAAGTATCTAGCATCAAACGTAAGCTTACTACATGGTGTTTAATTAATCCAAAGACAGTCCAATCATCCAGATAGACCTCCAAGAACTTGTGGATGTATTCTTTGAATATCGCCACCACTATGCGCAAAAATATTGTTGTTGTGTTCTTTAGTCCAAAGGGCATAACAGTGTACTGAAAGTAGCCCCATTTTGTTGCGAAGTTTGTTTTGCTCCTATCTTCCAGTGCGATCTTGATCTGATGGTACCCTAAGGAACCATCCATGAATGAGTAAGATTCCTGACCGCCAACATTCTCCAATACTTCATCTGTGAATGGTGTCGGGAATGGATCGTGAACACAAGTGTCATTAAGCTTCCTGAGGTCCACACGTATTCTTATTTCACCTTTATGTTTTTTCTCCTACACTACCATAAGACTCACCCAATTGGATTCTTCCACTTGTTCTGTCAGAGAGGTAAATCCCCTCTATGGATAGAGGCAATCCCTACTAGCCCAGAACGGGTCTAGCAACAATCAAACAATGCTATCACGCAAGTTCCTAATTGAAAATAATAGGTATGTGATGAAGACCTACTTGGATTCCAACGCTTTTTTCGTAGAAGAGACGTTGCCCACTCTCCTTTGCCTTGGCCGGTCACAATCCTCCACTATCCTCGTGAATGGACACCTGCACACAAAGAGAACAACACAAACACAATCGTAAATCTAATATATGCAATTATACATCAGTCAGGAAGGAAATAATTCAACATTAATCATTATGACAATGAGAACGGAACCATAATGATAGTCATCTATTATTAATAATCAACAAAGGAGAATACAACCAGCGTCCTGACGTCAAGTCCTCCTTTGGCTGGGTGCTCAGCTACACCAGTCTTGCAAAAGCTTGAAGGGGTGAGGGACAAGCTCTCTCTCTCTTTAGTGACAAAGTCTCCTTACTTAGG
>APFE031123137.1:51666-61863 GCA_000404065.3 Pinus taeda
CCAAACCATCTTCACTTAACATAGATTCAGTTGGTGAATGAGTTGGAGAGAACTTTCGGAGGTTGATTGGTTAAAAACCTTTCCCAAAAAGGTTGGTGCGATTGTGACTCTGGGATAGAGCGCTAATGGCCCACCCCTTTTATAGGATTTTCCCCATTGGTGCGGGCAGTACACAGTGGCCCGTGCTAATGCAAAAAGGGTAATTTTTAAGGGCAAGCTGCAGGAGATGTCTTTAGGGCATATGAAGCTCATGTTCAGAGGGGAATGATGCAAGTGGTTTCAAGTCTTGTCGCTTCTCACAAGTCCCGGAATGAGTCCTCCAAGGTGCAGGAGAGGGGTAACAGGGACGGTGACGAATGGTGACAAATTACTGTGTAACAGGTTCAATAATTCTGGCTACGAGCATTTTGTGTAATTTTTTGCAGAACTTTTCTTTATACTTTGGGTTCAAGTGATAAGGTTGTTACTTAACTGGCTTCACATCTATTTTCAGAGTGATCTTCATCATCCCTAAGTTGCCAATGATCCCTTTTAAGTTTGTGATTTTGGTCGGGAACAAGTCTTGGTATTCACAGAGTAACTCAGTGACCTTATCTACCATAGCATCATCCCAATAGTCCACAAGTCTTGCATTCTTTGGCTCCACTTTTGTGCCAATGTTTACCTACTTTGTCTTTAGCAGCACGATGATGTAGATCAGACATCTCTATGTAGATCCTGGTCCCGGCAATAGAACCATTCGTTGGCTTGTAGGGGCCTGACGCAAGTTGAAATTTAATTATCCAAACAAATCCTGGTACTACTGGCCCTTTCAGCAATAGTCTACGGAGCATGGACTGAGGTCTCACCCGAAGTAGTATGGGAGGGTGCTAGAACTAGGTTTCTGCACCCTTGGGATGTCTGATGAGTTCGACTGGTCCGTGGTTTGTCCTTGTGCGTAGGTTTCTTTATGCACTTCCCTATTCCTCGTGGCCTAATACACTGTCTTCGCGTAGCCCTACCCAGGGGCTATGCACTGCGCTCCGCATTATTACCCAAGACCTTGCTTATATTCCAATGTTAGTTAATGATCTTTGCCTACTTCAGTGCTTTAAATTATACTTGAAAACATAAAACTTTCATACAAGCACGCGCAGTAAATAAATAGTATATTTGAAAATTATATCAATCATGCTTTAATAGAGGAACAGATACATAGAATTATAACCAAACTTCTCTTTATTGATTCTTTCCATGGTTACAAACTTGACTCGCCCTACACACTCAGCTGCAGGGGTCTGCACACTCAGTTGCAGACTACTAGGCCTCTGTGCACTCAGCTGCAGAGCCTTCTCCTACTCTATGACCTAAAGACACCCTTCACATCACGACTCAATCACTTAGACTTCTCATGCTCCTCTTCTATTTCTATTCTTATCTATTTTACACTTAGAGCCTCGCTCTATTTATACAATCCCATGGTTTGCGGACCATGGTAGGACTTGTTAGCCTTGTTGGCAAAAGGCCCACAAATGGATCCATACAGGCTCTTAAAGTCTCCAAATATGCTTAAAATCATGCCAATGGATCCATTAATGCTCTTGAAATCTTCAAGATTTGCTCAAAGATCATCCAATGATAAAAATCAGCACAAGAGGAGAGCCCTTAGAAGGGCGAAAATACATTATCGGGAGGCAAAAACGCTTGAAAACCATGAAAAACCCACAATTGCAAGTTTAAACAGAGGAATGAACAACAACCGTTAGATCTGGCCGATCAATGGCCTAGATCTAAGTGGATAATCGCAATTGGTCTAGCAGAAGGGACAGTTTAAAGTGGGGCACATGACACCGTCGATCAGCAAGCACTGATGATCGGATTGGCAGGGAGCATCGGTGGGGAGCATATGCTATGTTATATAAAGCACCCGGGGAGTGAGCGATGTGCGATTGCGATTTATCGCATCACTCATGTCGCATTAGCACTATACCACGGGCAAGGCCTATGCACATACATATGGGCGACTCGATGAGTCAGACTCGATGGCATTATAGTTGGGAGTTAATAAATTTTGAAGTCCATGCCCAAGCAATTTTTAATGTATTTTCTGTGTATTTCATTATATAACGAAATACAAAGTGAAACAAGGGTAGTGCGATAGCAATGGAACTCGGACTCGATGGGTTTCGGGAAGCAAAATAGATATATTTTCAAGTCCACAAAAGCCCAATTTTTAATGTATCTCATGTATTTTTGTATATAATGAAAGTACGAAGGGAGCATTGGCTAGTAGTGATTGCGATGAGTCTCAGACCTGAAAGGGTCCGAGAAGTGAAACATATAATATCTAAAGTCTAACCAAACCATTTTCATGCATTTTTCAGTGTTTTTCGCATATTTCATAATATAAGGGAAATACATAGGAGCAGGCTTTTTGCAACTTGCGGTGGTGACAAAGATGGACCCAATAGATAATTAAACCATATTTTTGAGGACTTTGTGTTTTCTATTTAAAACAGAAATATACATTGTTTGCAACAGAGGTCCATAATAGAGCAGCGATGTTTTGGTATAACAGAAAGCATGCATTGTTAAATCATTGAAAGGGCCACAACACACGTAACTCCTCCCCAAATAGACATAGAGGCCGAGAAGCAGCACAACGCATCAATAGCCCAGCGCAGCTGATCAAAAAAACATCATGGAGCATCTTTGGCATAGGAGAACTGCCAGATAGCACAACAAACTACCCAAAATATCTAAAGGCAGTTACTCTACTGTCAGAAGCAGAAACCTCTGATCCCATGCTTGCCTAGAGGGCATCAAAATAGTTAACAATGCATATAAGACAGATTAAGACTCTGAGCCTCTTAGAGCTCAAGAGCATTGTAAATAGGCTATAAATAGCTGAAAGTAAGATGTAATAGAGGTTCAACTTCTGGATATTGTCTCTCCTCTGTTCCTTCAAACTTCTCATCTTCATTCTACCAATATAATATTCTTTTGCTATTATATGTTCAATGTCCATTCTCTTTGTTGTTCTATGCTTGCACTTGAACAATTTTTTCATATTTTCTTTCGTGTTTAAGGCCAGATAACTGTCATCTTATCTCTTCTTTGATAAATTAGATTTGTAAGCTTCTTTTGCTGCCTGTAGTTGGCCATTCATATATGTTTATGTATGCAATTTTTTGGTACCGTCAGTGTTCTCCATCTATCTATTGAATCTATAAATTATTGAGCATTAGTGGTCTAAAGCCTTGTATTGGTGAGAGTTTTTATGCATGTCTTGAGTGAGAATAGATCTGAAATGGTTATCTAACTTGATCCAAACCCTCATTTATTCCAATAGTTCAAAGAACAATATTGAAGATTGTATGTTACCAAGCATCTCTGAGATACAACCTAGGAGTGTTTCTTGGAGTGATGACATAACGGGCACCACTACCGGGGAGAGGAAACTGAAACTCAGCTTCTCTAGGAAAAGACATAGACCCAACTTTGATGATAGACAAATTCTGGGCACTTTTTTGGTTGTAATCATCTATCTAGAAACTCTACTAGAGGTCGAACCTCTTGGCGACTCCACTTCATAGTTTTGGCTCAGTTTGTGAGGAATACTCAGAGAAATCCCTAGAAGCTACAAGCTGACCGAGTACCTAAACCTGAAAAAATAATCAAAGAGAGAAAGGTATTGTAGAAAGGAGCATTAGGTTGAAGTATACCTAAACAATATTCTATATCTCTTCAAGGAAGGCTTGCAATAGAACAAACACACGTTGAAAGTATAGCATCTAATACTATCAATGAAGAAAAACTCTCAGAGATTCATAAAGCTCCTTATTCTTTAGGTTTTCCTTTTGTTGTAAGCCCAAAGGAAACCTTACCTCCTATCCATCATACTCCTTTAGTCTTGTCAGTCACTCGTCAGCCATCTATCATTCATACTGCTAGTACTCTTTTAGCCACCACAGCTATGGCAAGTCCACAAGCACCTACCAAAATGGAAAGAATCATAGCTGCTAGGTATGCACCTCTAATACTGCCCACTCCTATGAATGGCATGCCTACTGGAGAATATCATAAATATATGCCTAAGTTCACTGGGGATGAAAGTGTTACTGCTGAAGAACATCTTGAGTCATTCTATAACTATGCTGATAATTTGGACATTAGTGAAGATGATGTGTGGATGAGAGTCTTTGTCCAAAGAGTATATGGAGAGGCTAGAAAATGGTTTAGAGAACTAACCCCAAGATTTATAAAAGATATTGAAGCTTTAGATGATGCATTCCTAAAGCATTTGGGGGATAAGAAGGATCTCCTCTACTACCACACCGAGTTTGGGAACTTAAAGAGGGAAAATGGTGAGTTTCTATCTAGTTTTAATAAGAGGTTTAACGTATGTACAACAAGATACCAGCTGAAGTAAAACCCACTACTACCTCTGCTAAACTCACCTATGCTAGTGATTTTGACTCTGACTTATCCCTATTGTTGAGAGAGAGGTGATGTGCTACTTTGGCTGACATGCAAGATGCAGCCTTGGAAGTGGAATCAAACATCATGCCTATAGAGAAGCTCAAGGGAAATGTTGATAGAACAAGAGAGAGAGGTGAGTCTTCATCATCATCTAATCCTAAGATAGATAAAATGACCAAAATGTTCGATTCATTAGTCTCTAAAATATCCAAATTAAAGGTTGAGTAGCAGCCAAGGAAAGGAAGAGTGCCTAGTACCTTTGCTCATCGAAATCCAAATCCAAATCCATATAGAAGAACTAATGAGTAGCTGCAAATTTTGCAAAGAACAAAGATGCAAATGAAGATCAAAGGGTGAAGTCTCCTTTTCAAAATGCAGTAATGGAAGAAGAGTAGTTTGAAGAAGATGATGAGATCCATTGTCTATAAGAGAAAGGAAATGCTTCCTTTTTAACCTCAGCTACCTATGAAAAGTCATTATTCAATGATCACATCAACCAAGAATGGGATGGTAAAGCTATTCTACAAACTGTAGATCAACAAAGATATAATTTGAGGTCAAAGATAAATAATTCCAAGGAAACTCCTGTTCAAAAAGTTATTGTCTATGCAGTACAACAAGCTAATAAGAAAAAACAACCGGCAGTTGATCCCATCATCCTCAAAGATCCAGCTCATGAGGTAAGAGGCCTTGACAAGTCTCCTTCTCCTTTTAGTTTTAAATCAAAGATTCAGAAGCTAAGAATACCTATGCCTTTGATTAAACTAGTGAAGAATGAGTCCTTCAAAATATCCATCCTCAAGGCCCTTGAGCCTAAAGCCATCGAAGCCTCCACTAACCATGTAAATATGCAAGATGACGAGCCAGCTGTTATTCTCAGCCCAATGATTGAAAATTATTAAGACAAATCCCCATCATTTTATGTCTCTCTGACTATTCATGAAAAAATCCTTCACAACTGCCTTTTGGACATTAGAGCTAGCCATAATCTAATGCCCAAGGCTATCATAGATGAGTTGGGTCTTGACATCACCAAGCCTTATCATGACCTGTTCTCTTTTGACTCTAGAAAAGTGAAGTGTCTAGGATTAATCAAGGACCTAGCCATCATTTTGTCTCAGCTGCCTATGAAAAGCATGATGATGGATATTGTGGTAGCAGATGTACCTCCCATGTTTGGCATGTTACTATCCAGAGGTTAGATCAAGAAACTAGGTGGATCATTACAAAATGATCTATCCTATACTACTATCCCAGTTTTTCAGAGGTGACAGTAGGATATTATACAAAGAGGCGCAGTTGGCAGATATAATCAACAATGAGAATAACCCTACTAAGCATCCCATCTATGTTGTTGACACTGATTTGGGATTTTGGAGCATGTATTCTTCATATTGAAGAATCCCAGTTGGCCTCCACGTAGCTCAAGAAACTAGTTTTCCAGATCTCAAAGGAAGAAAACCAATAGATTTAGGATATGTTCTTTGATGGGGGCTTGCTCTAAAGAAGCTGCATGGGTAGGAGTAGTCCTTGTGTCCCAACACAGGAATACATTCATTTATCTTTTAAATTAACCTTTCAGGTCACAAATAATATAGCAGAATACGAAGCTTTGATTTTGGGTTTAAGCACTGCTAAAGAAATGGGTATCAAAGGCTTGAAAGTGTCTAGAGATGAAAACCTTATCATTCAATAGGTAAATAAAACATTCCAAGCAAAGCATCCAAGGCTAAAAGCATATAGAGATGAGGTATGGAGGCTCAAGGATTATTTTAATGATTTCAACATTTCTTATATTCAAAGAATGAATAACCAAATTGTCGACTCCCTTGCTGTGTCTGCTAGCATGTTTATTCCTCCTTTGCCTCCTGAATTGACATATGAAGTTCAGGTAAAATAGAGACCATCTCTACCTGACAATGTCAAATATTGGATAGTTTTTGAAGATGATGAAGAAATTAACAAGTTTTTACAAGTCATTGAGAAATTTGATAAAACACACATCGACAAAGAAAATGAAACCATGGAAGAATGCGGCCAGTCCACGCTAAAAAATGAGATTGGCCCAGGAAGCATTGTCCAACTGCTTAGTAATCACATACCATAAGGATTGGTGCCTCTAGAGAAGATTTTCAATCATAACAACGTGCCCTATAAGCCAGCCAAAACAGAGAATGAGTCTGTTGTCTGTAAACATAATATAGGGAGTCCAGCCCATCCGAAATTCATCAATCTGTCCACTCATTTGTCTTTTGCCTAGAATTCCGAGTATTGCACCCTCATGTAGCAATTCGCTGATATTTTTTCCTGGGAATACAATGATCTTAAAACCTATGATACAAACATCATTCAACACAAGATCCCACTGGAAAATAACACTACCCCTTTTAAGCAGAAATTAAGACCTATCAGCCCTTTCTTATTGCCTTTGATTGAGAAAGAGATCAAGAAGCTATTGGATGCCAAAATTATAGTTCCCCTAAGGTATTCAAAATGGATAGCTAACCTTTTGGTAGTGAGAAAGAAAAATGGAGAAATCGGGCTTTGTGTTGACGTCAAAAATCTGAATAAGTGCTCTAAAAAATATAACTACCCCCTGCCTAAGATGGAACACTTGCTGCAAAGAGCTTTAGGGGCTAGAATCATGTCTTTCTTAGATGGATTTTTAGGTTACAATCAGGTTGTTGTACATCTAGAAAATCAGGAAAAGACCACCTTCACTACTCCTTGGGGCACTTTCATGTACTCCAAGATGCCTTTTGGACTGATGAATATTGGGGCTACTTTTTGGGGGGCCATGGACATAGCCTTTATGGGAGAGAAGGACAAGTTTTTCCTTATTTATCTTGATGACATAACAACATTCTCCAGTAGCCACAAAGAAAACTTATAACATTTGAAGAAGGTCTTCCTAAAGTGCAGACAATTTGGAATTTTAGTGAACCCAAAGAAGTCACAGTTTTCTCTAGAAGAAGGCAAACTTTTGGGACATATTTTTTTTTTTGAAGGTGTGAAGATTGTTCCAACAAGGGTTTAAGCCATTCAAACATTGTCCATCCCAAGGTCAAAATGGGACATTCAATCCTTCCTGGGTAAGATTAACTTTGCAAGGATGTTCATTCCAAACTTTGCAGAGCTTGTAAAGAACATCACTTCCATGATGAAGAAAGGATCATAAATAAAAGGGATAGATGCTTCAAGAAGCTCTTTTGAAGCCATCAAGCAAGGTATCATGGAAGGTCCCACTTTAATCAGCCCATATTACACTAAGGAGTTTTGTATCTTCTCTTTTGCCTCTTATGATACACTTGCAATAGTTTTGTTGTAGAAAAATGATGAAGGCATAGAGCACCCCGTGGCCTTTTTAGCAAAACTTTAAGGGATGTTGAACTAAGGTATGACCTTTGTTGACACCTAATCCTTGTGATTGGGTGAATTTATGTAAATAAATAAATTAGAAATATGAACAGTCATCGGGAGATGAACTAAACAGTCTCTTCCTCATGTATATAACAAAGACCTACCTGATGGAATAGAACACACGAATCATTTTTTA
This sequence comes from Pinus taeda, assembly GCA_000404065.3. Classification (NCBI taxonomy): domain Eukaryota; kingdom Viridiplantae; phylum Streptophyta; class Pinopsida; order Pinales; family Pinaceae; genus Pinus; species Pinus taeda. The sequence continues at coordinate 59,684 of APFE031123137.1, forward strand.
CCTTATGGAGTTACTGCCTGGCTTGACATGGTATCAGAGCTAGCTCCTTTTTTTAGCTTTTATGTCCTTTGTAACTCCCTATTCTGCTCCTCTACTCTCCATTCAAAGGCGCTGTCCATACTGCCATTTTCCTTGTCTAATGTCTATCTCAATTGCTATTTGTGTAGCCTGAATGTTTGACTGCCTGAGTGACCTGCTCCACCCAGTGCCTATACACTTGTCTATAATTCACTGTCCATAAACGTTGGCATTAGTGGTCTGACACGTTTCGGTATCCATTAGCAGTGGCTTTCGTTAAATGTAACGGTTGAAAGTCCATCTTCATATTACATTCTAAAATTCTTTGGATATAAATTTTTGATCGGAGCCTGTATAAAACCATTTTTCTAAGATCCTTGCCATAGTGACCTCAAACATTTTGTCTCCATGGTATCTGTTCGGTGTTCAAAATCTGTCTAATTGAAATTTTTGAACCCTGCGTGCCCTCCATTGAGTACAAGATGTGCGCCTTGGTGCTTCTTGATCTTCTCTTCGTTGTCCATGTCATCATTGTTGTGGCCATCATTTTGACTATCTGCAGTCTGGTCGGTAGGGTTTTGGGTGTCAGGTGGCATGGGGGTTATGTGCCTCTGGATAATTCCAACTACAAAGAAATGATAATTGTCAAGGCTGAGCCCGAGGGTTTTCGAGCACTGGTTTTCTTTGTTTTAAGAGTTTGTAGGATGTGAAGAGTTGCTTTGGAAGTATTGAACACTAGTATAGTTGAACGCTGATACAAAGCGCTGCTCCATATACGGTAAAGAGTTGCACTGGAAGAGTTGAACACTGGACGCTGATAGAATTGAACGTTGGACGATGATAGAGTTGAACGCTGGAAGAGTTGAACACTGATACAAAGTGCAGTCATGTTACCATTGGGCCATGCGGGTAAACCCATGACCTCATCTTTGACAACACACTGTTTCACTTCCTTAGCATCGGGATTTTGAGCTCATGCGTGGAGGCACGATGAAACACTTTGAAGCGAAAATGTTGATGATGCCTTTTTTCTATTAGAGTTTCACTATAAACACATGCTTCAAAGTTTGATTGGTTTTCATAATTAGTTACATTTTGTAGGCCTCATCTATTCAAATTTCCAAGGAGGTATCACAACTCAGGGTCTCTTATTGGGAATATAGATTCGTTTTCTCATTTTCCTGTGAGTGCACCAGCCGAGAATGCCAACTGCGCCTTACAATTCATGATCACTACCCCTTGGTGATTGAGCAGATGTAAATATACCTTTGTTGGAGCATTGTCCAGTTGAATACACTGTGCAGTTTTGTATATTTACAGAGTTTTATGTACTGACACTATATTTTTCCTTCCCATTAGGAGTAAAATTTTGCAGCAAATTTTTTGCAGCATAAGTATTTTTTTGTTACAGTATGCATTAAAGAGGAAGAGGAAGATATTTCAAAGGTGGGGGGCAGACACTCTCAAGGAGAAAAGGTAGATTTTCACTGCAAGCTACCATGGGAAAAAATTGAGCAGCAAAGAAACCAACAGAAAGGTAAAATTGATGATATAGACAAAGGTAAAGCACCTGAATCCGCTCACTATGTTGTGGCACAATGTAACATTGGAGTAAATGAATATTTATTTAATGCTTCACCTGCTTCTTGGAAAAATGATTGGTTTCTTGATTCAGGAGCAACTTGCCACATGACTCATAGACAAGATTTTTTTGAAAATTTCATAGATAATGTTGATGGAGTAGTATACTTTGTAGATCAATCAAAAATCAAGCCATCAGGGCTTGGCACAATCAAGCTTAAACTGCCTGGTCTTCCAGACTTTCTTCTGCATCATGTTCTATATCTCCCACAGCTCAAGAGAAACTTGTTGTCCTTCATCCACATCCGCCAGCAAGGTCACTTCATTCATATGTTTGATGGCAAGCATGAGGTAAGAAAAGCATCTGACCACTCACTTGTCATAAGGGGAATAGAAGAAGAAAGGCTTCTCAAGCTGCAAGGAACCTCTGCTCGTGCACAACATTTCTCATACAATTATTATCGTGAAGAAGGTACACTTCCATCAAGTTTATTATGGCATGCTAGATTTGGACATTTGAACTATGACAGTCTCCGCTTATTGAAGAAAAATGGTGTTGCTGGTTTGCCTACAATTCCTAG